>JARJDZ010001655.1:0-13863 GCA_030264555.1 Aleochara sp. GC000083
CAAACAAATATGTTTGCATTAAGAAGCAATTAATTAGTATAATTAGAGGATGGTAATAAACCATCCTTTAATTAATTAGTAAAGCCCCATTTTTATTATACATGTTGATTACTAAATAATTTACAATAACAAACTGATAAAACTTTATGCAGAAAGTGATTTTTGCATCTATTATTAAAATTCTTTCGATTTTTGAATTTTAATGCATATTGTTGCAACGTTTTTTTTATGATCAATTAAATGTCAGAAAGCTTTTAGCAATCATTCGGTTAAAAAATAAATTCACTTTTAAATAATCATAATAACATTTTAAAATATTTTTAGAAATATGTTATTTTTTCGTTCTAATGTCGTCAATCTATTCGTATTGATAAAAATATTGAATTCTGAAAGGTTGTAAACATTTAGTTTTATCTCAAAAATTACCAAACTGATAATAATACCTTGTAGATCATTTTTCAGAGTATTCAATTGGTATCCAACAATATAGAATATTTTTTAAATAAGTCAATGATTTTAAAATGCATCGATATTTTTGACAATATGTACTTTTTTCAATTATTGATAGCTCAATGATTAAATTATTGATTAGTTATCTTTGTAGATCATTTTATATCATTCTCCTTTGAACGATATCAACAAATATCATTTTATATTAAAAGTTATTGATAAGTTTGATTCTAAATTGACCAATAAAAACAATGATAATAAATAAAGATAATTCAAAGAAAGCAAATTATTAGTGTTGTCTTTGCACGTGCCGAGATCAATAATCAATAACAATTTGCCTTCAAGAAGTCTACATACATAAATTTCGATTGAGACCACTAAATAATTAAACACTCAAACTTGTAGTTATTGAACTGAAGCATTCCTAATTGCAATTTACAAAATATCCGAGCTAAAAAAACACGCTGAATCATGGATACAAAAAAAACCCAGATCGTTGAACTCATACAAGTATTTTACCTTTTTTGGGACATTTGTTTAACGGGGAAACGCAATGAATTAAAAATAAGACACCTGCTCCATTCGCATACTCATAATCGAGTATGCACGTTTGAAGACAATGGAGGCATAATGAAATCGAAGAGATGACTAATGAGCAACGACCTTGTACACAAAAGTCTCTCCATTCCATTGTCTGTATCTCAAATTAGCTCCAAACTCATTGGAATGCACACTATCACTAGCTAGTCCTCATCAAAACCAAACTTTTGATCGATGTGCAATCATGTTGTCAATTGACAAGTGATTGTTCGACAATTTTCCACATCGAGATATTGGAAAATTTGACATTGAAGTTTTTTAGAATGCAAATACGATTGCATTTGCCATTCACGTGTCATGTTAAAGCAGTGCAGAAAAGTGAATGATAATGAATCACAAATCACATAATTTTCGAATTGTAAATTGCAAATGAACGTACAAAGTTAAAATTGTAATTGTGTTTAATGAAATCGATAAAACACCTCTCACTTGTTTTAGTTGTAACGTTTTTTTATTTGCATTAAGTTTCTAACATGTTAATTGGCTGTTAATTAGATTCTAATGTTTTTGAGACATTCCATGGGGATTTCATCATTTTTTTTGGGAGTGAATGCTCCAAAAACATCAACAATGATCAATGATGGAAATTTTTGAATGGTAAATGGAAATTGGACATTGTCCTTGAAATGACTAATAAATATAGTGTAGATTGAATTAGTTATATATGTATTCCATTTAATTTTTAAAATGTACTATGAGAAATTGCAAAAATTATAATTTAACGTTATTTTGAGCCAAGAAATCAAATTATTTGTAATTTCCTTAAAGGATAATTATCAATGTGATCAATAAAATAATTAATTGATATGATAATGCATTTTTTAAGTTGCTATGTTTACAACAACAAATCCTATGGATTTCCTTCACATTTTGAATTTGTAAACAACTTAAATGATATGTTTTTTGTAGTTGTTTAAGGAAATATACTAAATTGTCCTTAAATTTTCCAATTCGTTTGTTAATGCTGCTGATTGATGTAAATTGTTGTTAGAATCCAAGTGGAAAATGCGAGAAATTCCATGGTTCATGGGTAAAATTGAAATTGATTGTTGAATTTTAAAAAACCAGTTAATGCAAGTAATTATAAAATATCCTTGCAGTAAAATGATTGAGTGGGCATTACCATATAAGTACATGGTACTTAAATGTCAGTCGCTCCAATCGAACAAGGAAAATAACTTAAGCCTACTTATTGTTGATGGAAACCAGTTTCTTTGGCTTGGTATCCAAGAATTGGAGCAGGAGTGGTTGATGTGACCATCAACCCTTCTGGTTACCCTTGGCTCAGGGTCGTATGCAAATAACGAAATGAGGTCTTCCAGTCTTCGTCTTCAACCAGTGCAGAAATTTCGCCCGGTAATTTCAAGGTGAACGAAACCAATCAATTCATAGTCATGCAATTAGCGAATAACAATTTTAATCGCTCTACTTGTTTTTGCCACAAATACCTTAGGAATTATTTTCACTTTGTTTCACTTTTAGATTCGTTTAGATTTGCATATTAATTTTGTTCTCATATGAAATTAGTTCTGCCAATTAATTACCAATATTTTCCCTGGTAATTTTTGATGTTAAAAATTGCACATAGAAGTTATTAGTATATTTTAATTGGGAAATTTATCTCCTGATAGCAAATCAATATATATATATATATATATATATATATATATATCAATACATGTTAAACAAGAAGTAAGAATTTCATTTCATTTAAACTTTCGCCATTACTTAATGACAACAGTGCAAGCAAGGAGTTAATTGCCACTAACCCAGATCTCAATTGTTGTATAACAAAACTTGCAGCACTTCAAAGAATATTACTTTATCTGCACATTGAAGAGAAGATCTGATTTATGCCAGAAAATTGAATAACCAAATAAATTGATTAGCACATTTTTTCCTGATGTTGCGTCATCAATTCGCTGAGATTTCATGTAATTGCAATCTTCTTCCGTTGTTATTCATCTTCATTGTGCTACGTTAAAATTATGGACGATTCTCAACGATCGCATGTTTAATTTATTACATAAAGCACCAAAAAACGAATTAAAAAATTGAAATTAAAAAAAAAAATCTCTTGAGGAAATTAAAAACAAAATTGATTCCAAAAATATATCAAAAGGTTAACTGAATGTTTCGAAATCCAAGATGCTATTGACACCAATTTCAGATTCCATGATCTTAAGGACGAGATGAAGGCAAACAACAACAATGTCAACAACTTCACGTCAAAAATGAGTTAATTTTTCGAAGCACAAATCATTATGATATTAATTATTCAGTTTAATTATATAAATTGTCAGCTAGAAAATGATTCTATTACCGTGACCCATATAAATTCGTAATGACGCCGAAAAAATGCGCTGACTGATGCAACACGAATTGCATTTTGACTTTTTCCTATTGCACATTACACGTTCGATGATTATAAAATCGACGCCTGCAAACGTAATTAATTCATAGAAGTGATTGATCAGACAATACGTGCATACAAATCGGAGGCGAAGATGTGAAAACGAAACCAATGCCAATGGCAAACACAAGTCGTCAAATAACAAAAAAAAGAAGTTATGAAATTGCCTGTCGAAATATTTTGTTATATAACGTGGACATCGAATTTAGAAAGAGTTGAATGGGATGGTCGTCGCAGAAGTTCGATTTATGTAAGATGGAGGCTCACAAAAGGATCGCAAAAAAGAAATACAATAAATTTAGGAAGAAGAATTGCATGCATCAATGAAATTGTGGGAAGAAGGAAGAAATTCGCTTCTTCATTCCAAGTCAGTACTTCCTTACACTCCGCAATCATGATATACAATTTGCAATTTGCAAATTGCAATTAATAAAATACTCGTACATTCAAAAGGAAATAACGAAATGAATTTCCTTCCGTTCCTTCGCAAATATTCCGTAATTCGTGGTGCAATTCAAGAGCACACACTGAAATTTCGATTCGATTGCACAGCAACTTTTTGCCAACGCCAATTATCCTCATTATCATTACGCCTTGGACTTTGTCTACGCAATATTCATCATTTTTGCGGGCGAAATCGTCGTCTCCAATGGTTGCTGCACGACGATGGACATTCTGCTCATTAGCATGCGAATGGCAAATGATAAAAAGTTTAATTGTTATGCGTAATTTTTCCGCCGAAGGGAAGACTTACATTATGCAAATTTAACGTAATTATTCAAATCGTCCTGGCTGTCAAATCGTCAAACGTTGAAATCGATTTATGTGCATGCTGCACGTGTGTTCATTAATATATTAACGAACAAAAATTGGCGAATCGCATCAAATAAACAAGTTGGAAATTTACCTCTACCTTTGAAGCGAATTAATTACGCAATCAAAACGATAAGTTTCTTGGATATTAAGTTCAATATTTGACATTTACAATTCCATGTGTGGATGAGGCAAAAGAGGAAATGAAATTGTTAAACCATGCTTAAAATACTTATCTAACAACCAAACAATCAAATTACAACAACAAGAAGAAAACACGAAGAAGTTGAGGAAGTAACAACAAACTAAGGTTACAAAGTTTATGACCTTTGTTGGCTTTCTTATTGATTAAATGTCATAAAAATTCATAATTCGAATTCTTACAACACGAGTGTGATAAAATTCAGTTGTATAAATATGATTTTAAAACGTAAACGTCACGATTCAGATGTAAATTCAGATGTCTTCGACGTCAGCATCATAAATAATAAGAGATTTTATCCAATTAGAGCAAAAACTTTTATTGCACATTAATACTCGGTTGGCGCAAGGTCGTAAATAAAATTAATTGCCAATTACTTGACTTCAAGGATCGACAAAAAAGGGAATTCCTCTGCAAGCAACACTTCTTCAGTGTCGACAACAACTGAAATATCAACAAAAAGAAAATGATAAAAGAGGAGGACTTGGTGCAATGATGCAAGGCTAACGAGCCGATTTGTATTTTAATTTTTTTCGCAAATTCATGTCGAGAGAGCAACCAAACGAGATCGTCATTGAATTGCACGGAAATTGCAAATGCACGCAATGCAAATTTATTAAAAGGCGAAATTAAAATGTCATTTTCGCAGCTAAATTTTCAAGGATCTTTAACACCAACAAAATTTGCTTTTTTTGCCGAATTATTAAACTTTCATTATCAATATCATTTATGCAATTTTATCAACCGTTTCTGATAATTTTTTATCCCTCATTTGAATTTCAAACGAACCAAAATGAAATGTATTGCAAAAATAGCTGTAATTTTTTATCTAGGAAAGATTCTTCAATGAAATTTTCTCTGGATAATCTCTAGATGGCAATCTATAAGCCAAAAATCGATTTTTGATCGATCTCTTCAAAAATTTAAACAAATTAATAGAAACCACTTAATGAGCAATTAAGTAACTTTCCGACATTTACACAAGTTTCTCCCACTACTTCGCATTTGTCTTCTCGCGTCTTCGATGGCCGGCATTGGTGGACTTACGTTATTAACATATTTCCCTCGTCGTGTTATTTTGTTGCACGTCGTACAATTAATACGCAATTAGAAAACTGGTCTTGTTCGTTGTTCGTTGCTCGTTGGTTGGCGACGTTTTTGTTGCGTTGTCACTCCTTGTCGTCGCAATCGTTGAATAAATAATTAACACCAGAGGGGGCACAATCTCATCATTTATCTCCAAATTGATCCGAAGAAACTGAGGGATGCATCAAATTAGAGAACTTGGCCAACGAAACCAAAACAACAGCAACAAAAACTGTTCAAAAATTATTTCAAGGTTTTCTTCCATATACATTTTTTTTCGCTGCGTAAAAACGATGATGGTATCATTAATTTTGAGTTGTTATGAGCGCCCTCTTTTTTTACTATAGCTTCCATTACGTTGAAATTCAAGGTGTAATAAAACTGATTCATTATTATATCGAAATTTCCAGAATTTCTAAATTTGTTAATTGTACAAATTGTTGTAATTGTACAAAGTTAGAGTACAAAATTGCATAATTGCTCAAGTAAAGTGACTTAAGTCAACATGCAGCGTAAAATCCACAAATTGAATTGTTGGCATTGTCCAAGTCGTGAATTAATTAACAAGCAATTGTGCAATCATCCAAATTGTGGCTGCAATAATAATAATGTTGATTGGACGTTTTACTTGTTTAACTTGTAGTTTCACTTAAATGGCCGCCATTGTCATGCTTTCTCATTGCATTAGGCAAAAATTTGCGCGAATTCTGCACAAAGCAGCATGGAAATGGAAGAAAACCAAAAAACAACTCTTCAACAACCTGGTATTTTTTGCACACACCTGTTGATCACTGGTCTTTATCCCAAATTAAAGAAAAATAAACCGGAGAATGCGGCGCAAACAACGAAATGAATTTGAGGACTGAACACTCGCGCAAAACACTTAGATTCGGGCTGGCAAGGAGTGGAATTTTGCGCACGAGGTGCAGAAGTTTTTTGGCGGAGGACACGGCGGCCGCGTCGACGACGAAAAGCGCACTGACTCTCGACGACGACGGCGCGGATTCTCTTGCGGCGCGTTTGGAGGAGCAGCCACCGAATCGGTTCGATTGTCCGTTTTCGGTTTTACTTTTTTTGCGCGCGCGCTCGCTCGACCACTTTGCGTTTCGATTTCGGTGGACTTCGCCTTCGAAGCCGTCGTCGACGTCGTCGTCGTGGTCGTCGTCGTCGTCGTCGGCGGTGGTTACGTACGCACGCATACGGCCATTAAACGGCTCAGAAGTCGAAACGCGAGAGTATTAAAAAAGAGCAAAAAGGATTGACGAAAAATGTTGAATGCACGCTGTGAACACGTTTTGAATACGAGTCGCGGTGAGTTTCTTGTCTGATCCTATGTTAAACTCACAAACGACCTTCCCATTCCATACTTTAGTTCACTTTTAACTTCATCTTCCAGTTCTTTGTATTTTTTTGTTTTTTTTTCCCCAAGAGTTTAATTCTTGTACATGAGATTTTCTCAAGGAAGTATGAAGATATATGAGTCTGGAGTCATATTTTAAATCTTATGGTTTTTTTGATACTTCTTGAAGTATTATTATAGTCAACAATTCCAGGGCCAATTTTAAATAAACGCAATAACTTGAAAAATATTTAACAATGATTTCCTTGTTTGCATGCTATTTCTAGCAAATCTTTGTGAAATTCATTTTCTTATTAGCTTGATATTTTCAATGTCAATAAGACCTCTTAAACACATAGATCAACTTAATGTTAGTTTTTGTGACTTAAGTCTAAACTTCCTTGTTCAAATGGTAAATTCAACAAATAGAACTAAAAACTTTTGAAAAAATTGGCAACATTACATAAATGCAATTTAATACCAGTAACCTAGTGGTAATTCGATTTGAATCAAACAAATCAGATCGAAGAAGTCGAGGCGCGAAATAAAAGTGCAATGTTATGGTTGGCGGCCGATTGGCACATTTGGTTTTGTTCAGCCGCGACCCGAATACCAAACGCGGAAAAACTCGCCTCGAATCGCCATAACGCCTCCAAATATGTGCGCCAATATGTCGTCACACTTTCGCCCAATCGCAACACTTCTATTTGTTACAACAATCTACGTACGTGCAATGTAATCGAACCCTCAGGGCGGCAACAAGTCCACCATAATACGGTGTTATTCAACGCCGAAGACCTCAACATTCCATCTATCAATGAGCGGATAATTTGGCGTCCTAAGAAACGCGCAAAAAAAAGAAGCAAGTGGTGGGGGAAATGAGCTGAGACACTGCGATTACGCAACCATCGAAACATCTCCTCGACGTGTGCGATAATAAAATGCATTCGTATGTGTGCGCATGTACGTGATATGGCTTAAGTCTGCTCCAACTTCTTGAGTTGGCTCAACTGAGTGTTACAGTCAGAGGTGAAAGTTATTGACATAAGTCGCGTTTCTGGGGCTTTCCATGTGTTTCTTGCCTGCGCAAATTATTCATACTTTGCATCCACACCAACTTACTGAACTATATTTTATAGCTGAGTACTAATAAGCATTAGGTGTTATTATTGCAATGCATATTTCATACTAATTTGATAAGAATCCTGTATGCAATAGATTAGTAAGTCGATTAAGTGTAGACGTCATTAGATTAAAAATTCAAAATTCAAGGTGACTTAAACACTAAAACTAATCCATAAAACCAATTTTCTGCATCGCAGCATATTTTTCTTAATATTCACCTTGTTCGAACTAAAATTTAAATTACTTAAAGTGAATTTTTATATAATACCATATAACAAATTTCATATTCTCTAAGAATTTCTGCTTCGCAGCAACTTTTCTTTGATATTCTTCTTATTCGTACACAAATTTGAATTTTCCTAACACCAAGCTAATGCTAGCATGGATCAAATGCGTTGTTTGACTGCTTGTTGGTTGGATGGATGGAAAGAGTGGCTCATAGACGTACAAGAATTGTCCTTGGCACCGATTTACTTTTGTAAAAGTTATGAAGCGCACGTAATCGCATCGCACACTACGCGCACTACGTAGTGCATAGTGGATGTGGTTATGTAGTTATAGTGTACAAAACTCTCTCGGAGAAATATTCGATCATTGCATGTCGACGACACACGCACTTGTCGTACACGAATTAAATAAATAAACAAATATATCTGACATAAATCTTTCTTGCTTCATGCGCACTATGACTAACTGCGCACACTTAGCGCTAACTGCAGAAAAAGCGCATATTTCATCTGCAGAAACGGTTGAGTCATCCGCAGAATTCGCCCAAAACTTCATTTCTTCGGCACGATCGACTGGAAATTTACTAATTAGTAATTAGATCGAATGTGTAATAAGTTATAAGTGTTACGGTTGATATTATATAACGGATCTATTTGATAATCATATAAATAATAAGTTGAAATGTGAAGACTCTCTAAAAAAGAGAGAAAATCGGTCAACTCTTGTATAATATTTCTGGAAACAAAGTTGAAACTTTTGAAAAATTATTAAACAACCTATAATTCAATAATTAAAACTGTTAATTAGTCGATTGTGATAATCAATCTGATTGCAATGTTTTGCAATTTGCAATTATAAGAAGTTCTATTCTTAATGCACAAATTTCCAATAAAATTTCCTCGATTAATTGAACATAAATTTAATTAGTAAATAACTTTTTATTATGCCATTATCAACTCATTACGAGAGCAACGCGTGGTCATTAGAAAAACGATGGTTGTCATTGGTAACGATGATAGCAAAATGCAAAAAATAGGCATAAAAATTAGCTGCGCAAGCATCTAAATCATATAAACGAGCATGTGTCATCAACAATAAAAAGTTATTTTGCCATTTGCTGTCGCAATTATACACGCACAACAAAAAGCTGTCGGTTGAAAATGAGTTGTGTGCGCCATTAATTATCGGAAATTCATTATTTATTAAACATTTACCAAGCCGTGTAATTGCCTCCTTTATTCTAACCCTTTCAGTATGCTTCTTTTGACAATTGTAATTTATAATTGAAGTATTCCTCGTATTATATAACGAAAATATAATTGCCATGTTAGTAATATTAGTAATTATACAATTAATGATCTGGACAACAAGTCGTCGGGTCGGGTCGACTCGAAAAACTGAACAAATGGCCGTTTTTCAAGCGAACGCAATGGTTGGAGTTAAAGTGCAAAATATTTGCACTTTGCGTCCGTTCATTCGTTTTAATTGCACGCGAAATAATAATAAATATTGAGAAAGAAGAAACGCGTAGGCGCTAATAATAAACTGCACTCGAACGCATACGCTTGCTAAATTGTTGTTAGCCATAGTTTTTGCATTTGACGCATGTGTGTATTTTCCATCGTCATTGCATTTTTATATGTTTAGTCTACGCATAAGATTCACCAGAAATATTGTGCATAAAAGTTACAAGCAATTGAAAGATCACAAAGAATGACGATGAAAATTGTTGTTGAATTTATTGCAAATTTATCATCATGTAATATGCGACCACCAAAGGATGTATGAATAATTCGTCTCTTCGTGCGAAACAAGTGACTGAACGCTCGAGGGCGAACGAGAGAAAGTTATGATGCGATTTTCAAAACGTAAATGAAGAGATGCGATCCAAGTCATTCACTCAAGCTGATTCGTTCATTGATTACTCCTTTAGACTATGCTAGTGTTAATTTATTAACACTCGATATGTTACAACATATCCGAAAGATATCGACGTTGAAATAGCGTAAGAAATAATTAATCGATTCGAAAGATTTTGCAATTATTTACAGGAAATCCTAATAAGAAACACGAACGTTGTAATTCAATGAGAATGTTCTAGAATTCCTCCTCCTTTCATATTTTCTAAGGACAATTTCAATACTTCGATTTTCCAATACGTTCTTCCAGTAAAATTTTCCTAATACTTCTTAATCTTTAGTGAATGAACTTCATCAATGTTCAACGTCTCCGCAGAATTTCTTCAATATTGCTGGGTGCCAATGATGAAATGAAAGTTACCATTGGTATTTCATGTTTATGTAATAATTTTGTGAATGTATCCGCAATCGAGCTGCCAATAACGGAACGAAGCCAAACAACTAAACAAACTCCAATCGTCAACATCTCCAAATCAACTCCAAAGGTGTTTCTTATTTTCTCGACTTGCAGCTAAAAATCAATCAATAAAACGGTGCAAATGAGATTGACATTTGCATTATTCGCAATTCATCTAACCCAGATACTTATTACAAATCAACACGGCACTAACGCAGCCGAGTATTTGCACGCGAATTTTAAAGGTAATCATCATGTAATCGGAACACATGCGTCTGTGTAATGTTGGTTGCATAATGTGCGGCGACTCGTTGGAATATTTAATCCTATTCCATCAGGTGCTTGGTCGCGATTACGTCGTCGACGTCGTCGTCGTCGAGGTGGTAGAAGTGGTGGTACGACACTCACCTGATTGCGTTGCCGCTCCAGCTGAACATGCGCCGAATGCGCTCCTCTTTGGCGGAGTCGACCGAGTCCAACGTGAGGATGCTGTTCCCGGAAGCGATGCGTCCTGGGGGATGCGGACTGACGACGTTGCGTCGCGCACTCATCTTCTTGCCGTTTCCCTCCTCGTAAGCGTCAAAAAATCCTTGGCTCGATTGAATTCGCGTGCGCAATTTCCGTTGGTTGGCGAAGATGCTAATCCATCAAGGCTTCGGCCGGAATTCCTATCAATAGAAGCGACACACAGATTGCATTTTGCACGACGACGATGATGATGATGACGACGACGACAACAACGAGCTGCACTTACTAAGCATAAGCAGAGCGGTCTTCGATGTTGGCGCACGAAACTTTCCCGAAACGCACCGGAGCGCGCAGCAAACGCAGTCTTGGAATTTCGCCGCGCCGACGAGTGCTCACTCTCGTTGGTTCGTCTCACGAGTCGCCGATAGAAAGTGGATATGACGCTCGCTTTTCTTGCGCGCGCCCGCGATGCATTTCGTCGACGTCCTCCACGTCGTGCGCTCCCTCGCTGCACTCCGAATGCATTCGCCTCTATCTCTGTTCCTATCGCCTTTCTACGGTGCGACCTAGCAGCAGCAGCCGGCAACAGAGTCCATTAGCCGCGTGATTCCTCCTTCTTCAGGCTTGTTGACGCTGTTGTTCGATGGGGCTTCCTCAACTAAAACATGAAGAAGTCATCCGAATTAACGCCAGCATTATAATAGCGCTCATTGTCAGTCATGCACCGAGCGAATGAGTCCACCAACGGTGGTGATGTGCTTGCGAAAAGAAAACTTGTCGCTTGTTACTTGAAACTTGTCCGATTGCTGTCGGCGTTTGTTGTTTGAAAGCGAAAACGCAATAAATGCACACACACTCGCTGTAATCGTAATCGATGGCTGGCTGGTTGGTTGGCTCACTTGGCAAACTTTTGCTTTTACTGCAGCGTGCAACTTGACGACGACGACGACGACAATTCCAGCGACAACGAGTTCTCCTGCATGTGTTACGCAATTATCTACGACGTTCGTTGGATTGCATTGCCGATTCCATATACTCTCGAATGAACGCTGCAAGCATGTGATTAGCGATGCAATTTGCCGATTCGAACATTGCTATTATACCTACACACTGATCATGATGATGCACTTTTGCACATCCATAGCCTCCTCCTCCACATCGATTGCGTGCGGTAATTGCAGTTATTTGCAGGCAGGCCAGGAAACTTCAAAATTCTTCCGTTCGCATCAATTCGTACCGATCCACCGATTGGCAAATGTTCACTGGACGGTATCTTCATCCTTGACTCAGGTGAGTTCATGTCATCAACTCTGCTGAATTATTAAGAGCACTTTTTCGTGGGGCACCTGAAATTCTGAATTATTCATTTAGTACATAACCTACAAACATTATGATCACATTACCAGATGATATTTTGATGATCCCTATGAATATTTGATGCTATATTCCTTCAATGTGTATTTAACCAAGATCACAGATTAGCCCACGATTATATATCCTTGAATTCGCTGCAGAATTATCACAAATCTTTAAATTATTCACAGCAATTACCCTCATCAGAAGATGGCCACACGTACAATTTTTAGATGCGATCGAAGCGACATCGAAGCGTACTAAAGAAGCAAAATTTTCGCTTTTTTTCGCTCCTTTAACTGCGTATAAATTTTAAACGGTTGGACCTATTAAATAAACGTTAGAACTAAACTGTAGGTCTTTATGTGCACTTTCCAAAAATCTATGGGTTCATGCCCTTTTTACTATAGGGAAAGCAGAAATCTCGTTCAAAGAAAAAATTTGAAAAAAAAGTTGGTAGCGGTAAAAATGATACGAAATTCTTAAAATCGCTCGAGTTTTCAAAAATTTTCATATCTCCGAAACTATTGCACCGATTTGGATGATTCAAAGGGCATTTAACATATTTTGACGAAAAAATAACATTGGTCATGGTCCCGAATCCGTTCGGGACCCGGAAATACCCGAACCAGAAAAATGGGGTCCTATAAATGCAAAATTTTTGCTTTTTTTCGCGTCTTTAACTGCGTATAACTCTTAAACGGTTGGACCAAATAAACAAAAGTTGGAAACAAATTGTAGATTTCGATGAGCACTTTCCAAAAATCTATAGGTTCACGCCCTTTTGGTCCATAGGACTCCAGAAATCGCGTTCGAAGAAAAAAATTTAAAAAAAAGTTTGCAGCGATAAAAACGAAACAAAATTCTTAACATCGCTCGAGTTTTCAAAAATTTTCATATCTCCGAAACTAATGGACCGATTTGGATGATTCAAAGGGCATTTAACATATTTTGATGAAAAAATAACATTGAGCATGGTCCCAAAACCGTCCGGGATTCGGAAATATCCGAACCTGAAAAATGGGGTCTGAAAAATGCAAAATTTTCGCTTTTTTTCGCTCTTTTAACTGCGTATAACTTTTAAACTCTTGGGGCAATTAAACTAAACTTAGAACCAAATTGTAGGTCTTGATGAGCACTTTCCGAAAATCTATGGGTTAAGACCCTTTTGACCATTGGGAGCGCAGAAATCGCGTTCGAAGAAAAAAATTGAAAAAAAAGTTTGCAGCGTAAAAAGTGACATGAAATTCATAAAATCGCTCGAGTTTTCAAAAATTTTCATATCTCCGAAACTAATGGACCGATTTGGATGATTCAAAGGACATTTTACATATTTTGACGAAAAAATAACATTGAGCATGGTCTCGAAATCGTTTGGGATTCGGAAATACCCGATCCTGAAAAATGGGGTCCGAAAAATGCAAAATTTTCGCTTTTTTTCGCGTCTTTAACTGCGTATAACTTTTAAAC
>JARJDZ010001657.1:0-29193 GCA_030264555.1 Aleochara sp. GC000083
TTGCCGCCATGGGCGGTTCAAAACTTGGCTAAGGGTGGTTCAAAACTCGGCTAACTTGCCGCCACTGGCGGTTCATAACTTAGCTAACTTGCCGCCAAGGGCGGTTCAAAAGTTGGCTAAGGGTGGTTCAAAACTCGGCTAACTTGCCGCCATTGGCGGTTCATAACTTGGCTAATTTGTCGCCATGGGCGGTTCAAAACTCGGCTAACCTGCCGCCATTGGCGGTTCTTAACTTGGCTAACTTGCCGCCATCGACGGTTCAAAACCCGGCTAACTTGCCGCCATTGGCGGTTCTCAACTCGGCTAACTTGCCGCCATAGGCGGTTCAAAACCTGGCTAACTTGCCGCCATTGGCGGTTCAAAACACGGCTAACTTGCCGCCATTGGCGGTTCATAACTTGGCTATCTTGCCGCCAAACAATGTACAGAACTGCACAAAATTACAACTTTTCCGAACCCAAACCCGAAAAAACATACAAATTAAAGCAACTGCACCGGAAATGATAGAGAATTTAATTACCTACAAGCCTAACTTTTAATCCATACGATCGGACAATTGGTTCGGAAAATATAAGCAATAATTTACAGAAATATACAAAAAAATTGCAACTATTCCGAATTCGAACCCGAAAAAAGCGTATTTCCCGTTAGAAAATTAAATTAAACTATCCTGGAAATGATTGAGAATGAATAGTCTACGAGCCTAACTTATAACTATTGCGATTGAACAATTGGTTCGTGAAATACAAGCAAAAATGTACAGAACTGCACAACAAATTGCTACTTTTTAGAATTCATACCTGAGAAAAGTATAGTTCTCGTTATTGAAAGTTTTAAACTTGCTCATGGCCTTTTCCTTACAAATTTTGAAAAATAAACGTACTTTATATAAACAAAGTGGGTCTGTTCACTAACAGAAAATAATGGCCCCGTAAATACAAACATATGCCATTGAACCTCATTCTAGTCCACTTGTGCGCTTAATATAATCAATAAGAACGGGCACACTGGTGAAGACGCCCGGCGAAATGGGGCGAGCGCAACCGGCCGCCCAGGATACGATCCCAACCTGCGTCCCTTTGTAGACTAGTGGTCCGCCGCTATCTCCCTTGCAGATGTTCTGACCACCCAATGTGTAGCCAGCACAAATCATCCGGTCCGTGACTTTGAAGAAATAACGCAAATTACAGGTTAACCGGCGCACAATGGGCACCTCCACCGCTCGTATAACTAGCGAGGTGAGGGGTAAGCCGTTTGCCACCAGGCCCCAGCCGGTCACGGTGCTAAGGGCACCCACAGGCGGCTCATTTTCAGCCAAGGCAATCTTTTGGACGTTCTCGTTGAACTCCAATTCTTCGGCGAGCTCCAACAACGCTATGTCATAGTCGATCGTCGAGTACCGGAATTTTGGATGCTCATAGATTTCCGCGATATCCACCTGCTGGCCGCCCTTCACCGGCGAACTCGAGCCGGCTCTAACTGTGAAGAGCTCTTTAGGTCGACTACAAAGTTTACAAAATGATTACAACCTATTTACATACAATAATAGCTAAAAATTACTTGTATATGCAATGGGCAGCCGTAAGAATCCACTTTTTATCAATTATGGATCCGCCACAGGTGAGTTTATCAGCAAAGAGCAATGCCACTTGATATGGATACATCGAGATGTCGGTTTGTTGCCCATCAATGAGTTTTTCGTACTCATTGCCGCGTATTAAGACAACGCTCAAACATATCACAAGAAACGCAAGGATTCGCATTGTTACGCACCAATTCGCAAGTTTCTCGTGAGAGTTTTACATAAAACTAATTGCGTTTATGATTTTCCTCCGCTTATATCTGAGACAATTAATATCCTTTTAAGATAAGTGCAAAATTTCCTGTGGACTTTACTGTGTTTCACATTTCTTTGTTTTCCATTGTTTTTGATTACGATTGGATTTTAATTACTTGTCAGCAAAAATGACCATTTAAAGGCTCCCTTAAACGTGCAATCGTAATTAAGATAACATGTTAATTACTATGAGGCCAAATTTGGATAAGACCAACTGGGTTAATTGTGCTATTTACAGTCATACGTATGCGCTTTAAATGTGCGTTCGAATAGTTTGTAGTTTTACGGGCGCCTATTTCCTCTTTTTCCCCAAGATCTCATTTTTAGATTGCATAGCTTTATTTGAATTCGTCAGGTCATTTGATGGTTTATGAGCTGATGTTTTCGTAGAGGAAATCCAGCACGGCCGGCACACTGGTATACACGCCTGGCGACAAAATGTTGGCGCAACCACGGCCGAAGGATACAATGCCCACCAATTTATTCTTGTGATTCACTGGGCCACCAGAATCTCCCTAAAACGAGAAACAAATTAATCACTCAATGTAGGAATCCACGAACATGAAAATGCGGTAACATAATTATTAGTCGTAAATTATAAAAGCCCCGCTCTCAAAAGCAGGGTTTTGATTTCTTATCTGAATTGACTAAAAATTACCTGGCAAGAGTCCGCTCCACCCAAGAAGCGGCCGGCGCAGAACATGCGATTGGTGAGACCAAATAAGTAGAGCGCATTGCACACCGAATGCCGCAACACGGTCACCTGGGTCGCCTGCAAGTCGTCGGAGAGGTCGCCGCCGCCACCTCGGTGCGTTGTGCCCCAGCCGGAAACAGCGCAAACGTCGCCCCTCGACACAGCGTCTGCAGCAAACCCAAGTGGTTGCACCTTCGAATTGAAAGTGAGCGGTGATGCAAGTTTAAGAACAGCAGCATCATAGTCGGTCGTGTCCTTATTGTACTTGGGATGCGCTATCATCGAGGCGACCGGAATTGACTGCCCGTCCGAATCCGACAGCTTCGTTTGTCCAGCTACAATGCTCAATCCATTCGTATTTCCGCTAAAGGTAAAAAACGCAATTACAAATCAGTGCTATGAAATGGATGACAACGTCACACTTACTTGAATTCCACGACGCAATGGGCAGCCGTCACGATGTGAGTCTCATCGACGATGGTTCCACCACAGAAGTGTTGACCATTGTACTGGAAGGAAACCTGGTACGGATAATCAGATATGTCCACTTTGGTGCCGCCCACAATTTTGCCATCTTCCTCAGCAAAAGCTAAAAAGATAAGTCACAATTTAAAGCAATACATAACAAAATAATCATCCCCGAATACAAGTTTTTTGGAGTTAAGCCATTTTAAAAATCACGGTATTAATCGTACCTAGTACTAAACACACGTATAGATAACAAACACTATAACTAATAGAGTTGCTATTTAAATAAACTATTATTGTAATTTGGTCGTAAAAATTCCTAACATTTGCTTATCGGGCAATGTCTTTTTATGAAAATCGCATGCAAATAGCTGCAAATCTGGCAGTTTTTCATAACGGCCATGAACTCACAAATGCTTCAAAATTTAATTAATAAAATTTTTAAATAAATAATAAATTTCGCCTCAAGTAATTTCTGTACACAGAAATCTGAAGCAATAAGCTATTTCATACTAACAGGTGAAATCTCACTAATCTATGTCAATTAATTAAGACGAAAGAGTGCAATACAAGATTGCTCCACAAGATTGTTGTCTTAAACGAAATAACAAAAGCGCCACATAACAAAAAAGACAATCAATGAATCAATCGGCTTTCTCTTAAATGTAACACTTTTTCAAATTGCCTACAAATTGCCTAATGGCATAATTAATCGACATGACTTTGATTTTTTTCCATCTACGCTCGCGGTTAATTTCAAACACCAAACAAAGAATTGTGTTGCGTTCAAAGCAATACTTACTGGAAACAGCGAGCGCTCCAACGAGCAGTAAACTCAGGCATCTCGATGTGGTGAACATTGTAGACTTACGTTTGGACTATGATAGTTCGAAGTTGATGCCAACTTGAAAACTATCAGCGAACTGTTTAGGACGTCCGCGACGATGAGCCTTTTATACTTCGGGCGCGCGAATTGCATCAAATATTCGCGCGCGCTCAGCACTCTTGTTATTGTTGTTGTTATCCGTTGACATCGTTCATCGCGCGCGTTGGGTATCCAATTTTCCAACACGAAACGATGCGGAATTTTCGTTGGCCAACCGAAAATATGTGTCCTTATCAGCCACAGGCGCAACGGCATATCTCAACTGAAAAATGTATTAACTAATTAACCAATTAGTAGCAACTACAACACTCGGTATACGCTACAGTTGCATTTTTAACGAAATTTACGAGTTACATGCCAAATGATCCATCTGTAATTTACATCAGCAAATGCTCGGAATAATTGTTTACCAGCAGACTTCTTTGAGAATGCCCGGCATGTACCTCTGGAATAATTTACGTTTGCCTTCGATATCAATCAATCGCGCTCAACTATTTAGACAAAAAACAAACTAATGAATGACGCGCTGCAAATTGTTGCAGTTATTTCCCAACTATTTACAATTCTATTATGGCGTGATTATTTCTATGTTGTGGCTGACACGTTATTAGCAAATCAGACAGTAATTGCATGTAATTTGCCAAAAAAATAAATGTAGTTCAGGCAGTCAATTTTACAAATAGAATGAGTTTCTTACCAAAATAAAAGTGTACATTTCCATTCCTTTGGTGCACTCTCTCATCCTAAGAGCAAACTGCAGCTATTTGAAGATTCAGACAGGTGATTCATGATGTGTGTACCATGGCCTGACTTCATCCAATTTCTGCTTCCTGGCAATAGAAGAAACAGTCTGGCAAAGCCTGCAGGTCTTCCTAGTAGTTGGCTTCTTTCTCATCATATGTTGCTTATCAACAAACTGATAATTCCCTTGGATTGGTAAGAACTGTTTTGCTGTTCAACAACATCTCAATGAACTCCATCATCACTTGGCACACTGGATTCCTGAACATCATCTTCCTCATTTTCACCATTTTCTTCATAGCTGAAAGTAAGAAATCGGCAATCAGAAAGAGTCGATAAAGTAGGTAACAATTTTACCGACCCTCAAATACAGAACAAGGAACAAAATCAGGGCACTCCAAAGCCGAAATTAAAATTGCAAGGAAAGCTTCCTTTGGTTAATTGAAGCAAATACATAAAAATGAAAAACTTACTTATTCTCTGAAGAATATTTCCTATGCTGGAAATGTTCTTGAAGGCGTATTTTATCGTGGATATATTTCCATCTCTCATTTGCGTCGCAGGAAGGAATTTTAGGCGCCCCATGTGCCTAATGCAATTCTCTCATAAAACTCAAAAACTCCATAATATCTTCATTGGATCAAGTCAGCTTTACAAGCTCCTGCAAAAGAAGAATTCAATTAATACAAAATCTTGAATAAATGCCATTTCCTAATTCTATTTGAGTTTATCATTCTCCAATTAATTTGAAAAACTTGTCATTAGGCATATAACAAGTTATTTTCAATGCAAACATGCAATTGCATTTACCTCTTGGCTCATCACATTTTCCTTGGTCGGTCACTACTTTGATAGACACTACATCTATTTACTATGGGGACTGCAGTTGTTCATGTCAGTGAGCTCTCTGCAAAGTTTTGTGAAAAATTAATAAGTTACAATTTAGCCCAGCAATATTTGTGAACTCACCTGTAGCTAAATGTCTCTTGCAAATACCAGCAACCTTTTTTGTGTGTCTGCCAGTTTCTTATGTTTAATGAGGTGTGACCATTTTCATCTCATGGTTTTATCCAGCTCCATTTCATGGACCATGTTGGTAGGCACCGTGAGTACTCGAAATAACCGAACTACGACGCGTCCATATTTGCCATTGCAATTAAACACTAATCAAACCGAGCGAGGCACTATAAAAACAACAGGAATTATTGCAAGTACTTTTGTGGCTGACAAAATGCACATAGTTTGCAGCGGCCATTTTGTTGCAATTTTAATATTCTCCAGCATTCATCAGGTTCGACTAGCTAGGCAACCAACAACTCAACATACAAGTTACAACTTTGCAGTGTGGAAAGTTATTAGAAACAATAGCCAAGTATAATAAATAAATGGATATTGTTGTTATCAAATGAAATATGAGTTTCAATACTTTTTTCATTTAATTAACGACGAGTTGTTGGTGTTGTTGTCACATCATGCAAATGAATCAATTTTCATTGTATGTCCAATTCGACAGTAATACGTAAATGAAATGGAATTTTCATGCGAGTCCCGAAAAGTTATCAAAAATATGTGACGGTGTTCCCCCCGTATACCGGCCTTTTACTTATCACTGATTATTACACATTATTAGTTATTCATTTGCTCGTATTTCCAATGTTTCCACACCGCATCGTTGCGAAAACAAAGTAATGCATTAGCAGAAGGCAACTAGTTTGTTCAATATGTTGTCGAAAATCGCACAGAACTCATGGATACTCTTAATTGTTGCAGTTTCTTTATCAAACATCCCAACAGCCAGAACTCAAGGTAGTTACTAATTTCTTATAGATTGAAATGCGTACCCATGATGAATGCATTTGGTTTGTATGATTGTTGCGAGTAAATTACCTTTGAAATACGACTCTTCAAGAGCCAAGCGATGATCCTGCTGCGGACGCTTCCTTCGAGGATGACCTCCTCTCGGGCAAAATCATCGGGGGCCAGGAGATCTCAATCAGCAAGACACCTTATCTCGTCTCTGTCCAGTACGGCGCTTTCGGGGACTTCTTCATGCACATCTGCGGAGGCACGCTGATCACACCGAGCGTCGTCATCACCGCGGGTCACTGCCTGGTGCACGTCACCGAAGCGAACCAGCTCCGGGTGCGCGCTGGCTCTACGCACCAGACCTCTGGTGGTCAGCTGAAAACAGTTGCCAAATATATTCGCCATCCGCTCTACAACGCTTCCATATACAACTATGATATTGCTATTCTGCAGCTGGCCAGCCGTTTCTGGGTGGCACAGCCGCGCAACATCCTCGAGTACGTGGTGCAGGGACTCACCTGGTTCCTGATGCCAGCTGCTCCACGCGTTATCCAGCTGACTACCGTGCTTGAGGAGGATCTGCCCGACGACGCCAAGTTCATTACAGCTGGCTGGGGCACCACATACCGAGGTGGGCTCGCCGTTGACCAACTTTACGGACTGATGATGCCGCATATCACACGTGATGTTTGCGCTTCCAAGTACAAACCAGGGCGAATTACTCCGGTGATGTTGTGCGCTGGTTATCTCGAAGGTGGCAAAGATACATGTCAGGTATGTACTCAACATTTGTTTGATAATCGCAGCCAATAATGTCTGTACCTTTCCTGGCAGGGCGATTCTGGAGGGCCATTAATCTACAAAAATACATTGTATGGAGTTGTTTCGTGGGGTGATGGCTGTGCTAAAGCGGATAAGCCAGGTGTTTATGCCAAGATTACCGCTCTGCGACCATTTATTGATGAACATGTTAATTTTGATGACTAATTGAGAGCTTATTCAAGTTGCTGTTACCAATTGATAAAGCAACTTCAAATGCAATATAAAAAGAATAACTATGACTTTCTTACCATTAATAATCACTCAATCACTGTTATTCCTTGATAATTCTGTTGTTTGTTCACACAAATTTGCCTAGAAGAATTTTGCACAGTTTATACTAAAAATGGCGTCCACAGAATAATAAAACATCTGATATCTGAACGAGTGCATCATTTTTAGGATATGCAACCATATATGCACGGACGAGCTCTGTGGAAAATCGAATTCAAAAGCAATTTATTTTTGAACAATATTTGTTTAATAAATCTTCCAAATTTTTAATTTAACTAACATGAAATCATCCATTTAAAAGTAGCTGGGGTAACCGTAACTGTAGCTGGACAGGAAGTATCTGAAACGCGTATATTTGAGCAAACTCGTCTTTCAAAAGTTGGGATTTCCTTACTTACTTGCGGCCGGCCTGGTCTTGCTGGAAGAACTGTTGTTGTCCCTGGCGTTTGAATTCATAGGGGATTTGACGAGCCTGGGCTTGTTGTTGACCCTGCAATGCAAATGATTAGTAGTAGAAGCATCTGGAAGAAATTCAGCGACAAACTTGGAAGAAGGAAGGATCCTGTTGTTGCTGAGAGAACTGTTGCTGCTGGCGCTCAAAGTTCTGTTGCTGCTGGCGTTCAAAGCTCTGTTGCTGCTGGAAGGTCGGGTCCTGTTGTTGCTGCTGTTGCTGTTGGAAAGCAGTGGGATCCTGTTGCTGCTGTTGCTGTTGATCCTGTTGCTGCTGTTGCTGTTGATCCTGTTGCTGCTGTTGCTGTTGATCCTGTTGCTGCTGGAAGAAGGAAGGATCCTGCTGCTGCTGCTGCTGTTGGTCCTGTTGTTGCTGGAAGAAAGAAGGATCCTGTTGCTGTTGCTGCTGGAAGGCAGTGGGATCTTGCTGTTGCTGCTGTTGTTGCTGGAAGAACGACGGATCCTGTTGCTGTTGCTGCTGGCCGAACTGCTGTTGCTGGCGCTCTAAATGCTGCTGTTGCTGGAAGAACGACGGATCCTGTTGCTGCTGGCCGAACTGCTGTTGCTGGCGCTCTAGGTGCTGCTGTTGCTGGAAGGCGGGATCCTGTTGCTGCTGTTGCTGTTGTTGCTGCTGCTGCTGACGCTCAAGCTGCTGCTGGAAGAACGAGGGATCTTGTTGCTGCTGTTGCTGGAAAGCAGTGGGATCTTGTTGTTGCTGCTGCTGCTGTTGCTGTTGTTGCTGGCGTTCGAGCTGCTGCTGGAAGAAGGAGGGATCCTGTTGTTGTTGCTGCTGGAAGGCAGTCGGGTCTTGTTGTTGCTGCTGTTGTTGTTGTTGCTGGCGCTCAAATTGCTGACGACGCTGCTGTTGTTGGTAGAATTGTTGTTGTTGGTAGCTTTGTTGAGCTTGGGTGCCGACAACGACGGCTGCGACGACGAGACAAACCACTTGGGCGGCCAACATGATGAATTACTTGGAATTGCTGCGACTGATTTACCAGGAGCTCCATGAGTCCTTTTATACTCGCAGGAGGACAATAGATCGTTACCAGAAGATTTGCGAACAATCATCATCATTGTGATTTATCAAATACTATAGCACATTTGAAACTCGTTAAATTTTTGTTATCAGCTACTTTGTTACACATTCCATCAACTATTTGATTAGCTATGTTAGTTTTTAATTCAAACAGATCAAACAAGCGTTAGTTTTTGTAGGTGTTATTATAGGCAACCAATGTTACACCGGATAAAGAAATCTAATTTATCGACCATGAATTGAACCAAATATTCGAAATTAAGAAAAATCAAGAAATGAAAAATCAAAAAGTAACAAATAAAAAATACAGCTTGAAATATATATTCCAATCGCTCCGAATTAGAGAATACCCCCAAGTGTACATTTTTGTGTTCATGTTTTTTTATACAATAACATACTATGTATCCTATTTATCCTCTGGCTTGGAGAAAACCAAGGTGTAGGCGCATTTGCCGCAGTAGTGACGGTCTTCCATGGCAGCCATGAAGACTCCAGCACCACACTGCTCAGCAGGGCACTCCCTCCTCAATCGATGGATCTTACCATTCTCATCAACCTATCAAACAGAAACAATTCATGAATAATTTGAATCAAATAAGTAAAACCATGTGATTACCTTGTAGAATTTCAGAACTCCAAGCTTGACCTTCTTCTTCTTGTGCTTGATCTTCTTTGGGGTCGAGTAATTCTTCTTCTTGCGCTTCTTAGCACCACCACGAAGGCGGAGCACCAGGTGAAGCGTGGACTCCTTCTGAATGTTGTAGTCGCTCAAAGTGCGGCCATCTTCGAGCTGCTTGCCAGCGAAGATCAGACGCTGCTGATCTGGAGGGATTCCCTCCTTGTCCTGGATCTTCGCCTTCACATTTTCGATGGTATCGGACGGCTCGACCTCGAGGGTGATCGTCTTACCAGTGAGAGTTTTCACGAATATCTGCATGTTGTGGCGTTATCTGGAACAAAGAAACGAAAACATTAGATACATCAAAAACGAAGTATACATTTTAACGTTGGGAAGGGCATATTATCAACATAATAAATAGTTAACATCTTTGTATAAAAAAAACAGATATATATTTAGACTAAAAGTACAGCGTTGATGCAACCATCGTTCTCTGGATTGTTGGTCACCTGGGCATATTTGCCCCAGACAACTTTGCCAGCCTGAGTCACAAGACCCAGCTCGGAGATGTTGACCTCGATGACTGTACCCTTGGTGATGACACCAAGGCTGGTGTACATTGGTGAGCTGGGGTTCTTCTTGACGCCGATGATTGGCAAACAGAAGGTCGCTTTGAGCTCTGGATGCGTGACATGCGCCTTCTTGAAACGCAACGCCATGGGTCGAATGAATCGCTCGAATTTGGGCGGTTTTCGGGTGAAGCCTTCGCCGACAAAGGTGACTTTGGTGACCATGCGCTTCCACGCCTTGCGACGCGTTTTGCCTGATTTGACGACTTTGAAGACTTCTGCATCGGCTTGTGCGCGTACTTTCGGTATTGGAACATCCCATTTTCCTGCCTTCTCCTTACGCTTCTGCTTGATCATGTTGGAAAGCACCTTGGCGCGTGATTGGACATCACGATCGAGCAGATAGACGGGCAGAGCGCCCTCGGACACCTTCTCCGTGGTTTTCTTGACCTTCTTCTCCTCATGTGCCTTGATCTTCTTCTTCATCTGGATCTTCTCATTGCGGCGCTCCTTGTTGTAGAGTTTGGCCTTGATGCCTCGCAATGAGCGCGCCACTTGGGCTCGCTTGTGCGGCTCGCGAGCCTCACGTTTGCGTTTACGCTCCTCATGGTCGAGCCGTCTGCCGTGGAGTTTGCGATGGCGTTCGATGTACTCGTTCTGTGGCATTGTGGAATGTTGCTATGGCTGCGAGCAGAAGGAAATGCACTCATTACTTGGCTGACAGGGTTGAATAGCCAGATTCAATGTGCACGCATTGTTCTAACGTTTGAATATGACCATTACAACCACCAAGTCAAGAGAGTAGCAACCAAGTAACTTACCAGCGCACTGTAATGACTGTAATAGCCATATTCATTTCTACTTAACCTCACAATGGCACAAATTAATCCCAGCTTATACAAAATGCAAGAATCATCCTTACAACGGCATGAAATAACTATATCTTGTTATTTTACACCTGCCCAATGCAAAATATCGTTGAAATTTGATGCAAACACACATGAAGCCATGTGGTCTGAATGAACGATGTAAACACCTCAAAAAATATGAGCAGGAATTGTAGGCAACTCACCTATTAATGCCACCAATTTATTACACACTAATTACGCGTTCTTTTGATACGAATAAACCACCCTTCCAACAATTATAAACTAATAATAACGTGGAGAACGAACACCTACCTTCTATTCCACCATGACACGCCGAGAGAAAAGAACTATTTTGCAAATGGCCGACGCGCAGGAAGTTCCGTCAACGAGCGGCCGGCCGAACATAATACGAGCATGCACGACGTGATGTAAAGTGGGTTGCATATAACTCACCAACAACTTTTAAAATTGTACACTGTGCATGTATGTATTTTAGGTCATAGTGAGTAATTTTTCAAAAATGCAAAGAAAATAAATTTAAATAAAGTACAGGCACATTTTCTTTACTTTTGCTCATTGAGAAACTGTTGTAACAAATTATTAGCTATAGGAATCATTAAATATTCAGCACCATCAGCAGCTCGCTTCAATTTTACCATTTTGTGATCAACAAACTCGGTGAGTTGAGCACGAAGAGCCAAATCCGAGCTAACGAGAAACGCCTCTCGACAAGCAATATATAAATCTTTGAACAACATTCCTGCAAAAAGAAACCCAATAAGAAAATAAACCAACAGAAGAAAATGCATGATTGGCCACCTTGATAATACTGATTGATATTATGCTCCAGTTGATATTTGATGATAATTGTATAGATGCCCTTTGAATTAGCAGTTAAAGAGAGGAAAACATTTCGCAACGAAGACAGTGCAAGATTTCCAGTGCGTTGTACCAACATGGAGCTCTCAAACGACGTCTCATCCGAATAAGGCAGATACGAGGTGACATCAAACCAAACGAAATTGAATCTGCTCAATTTATTGTGATCCCAAACTAAAATAAAATGCCATTTGTAAATTATGTTACCTATAGTTAATGAATACTTACTTAACGGTGCATTGATATGATCAATTGATGCTATCAAATGCACATTTGGAATCGCTGCTAGACGCGCTAAAACATTCTGACTCTTATTGTTACGCAGCATATCACCTTCGATATTATGCACGATCAGATATAAATGCTGATCGACGAGCTGCATTTCCCTGGAGATATCATCAAGAGTATCTTGCGCATTTGCATTTTCGCTGATACCTAACAAATGAACGATTGCATCTAAAATCTCTTTCAATGTTAAACTTGGGAAGAAACCGTTGACAACGATTACGGGATTCTCAGCAAGCATCTCCGACTGAAATTCACTCAGAATATTCCGCTTGGAACCAAGACCATAGAGTAGAATATTGAAGTTTTCATGCAGCAAGCATAACCATTTTGGAAAGTTCTCTCGTGCAGTTTCAGCGAAAGAACGTACAGCTTTTTGATGATTCTTTGAAAGCGTCATCTTCGCAAGTAATTTCTGAAGTTGGTCCTGACTCAAACGCGGTGTTTTCAGCTTATCTAGGGTATGATTAGACGTTGTCGACTTTTGCCCAGTATGTGCAAAATACTCCTCTGTTTTGATAACATATTTTTGATTTGTTTGAGCTGGTTTAGTTTTAGTACTCATTTTTAGTGTTGGTGCAGGTTTTCGTCGACGTGAGGCAGTTTCAGAATCAGAATTAGAATCAGAACTTGCCTCAGACTCATCCTCTGTGGATGATTCAGTGTCTGAAGATGAGTTGGAGATTGAGTACTCACTTTCTGAGTCTTCGAAGTCATTCTCATCACTTGATTCATCTGCTAATGAAGATTTTATACCCTTTTTCAGCTCCTTTCTCATATGATGTGGAGTCTTTGCATTTTTAACCAACTCCTTTGATTGTTCAGGTGTTGAGACTAATCTTTCATGCTTCTTCACCTTGTTGAAACTGTATATTTCTTTTCCAGCCAATGGAGTATTGCATGAAACTAAAAATTTCATTTTGATAAAAGAATTTTATAGTGTAATAAAATTACCTGTATCCTTGATAGGCACATTTTCGAACTCTTCATCTTCGGAATCTTCAATTGAAAGAACACTTGCTGGAGAACTATGTGCTTGGCTCTTTCGCTCTGCTTTAGATGCTTTTAATGCTTCAAAATCCAGGGCCTTTGCTGTACTCTGTCTTAATCTAGTACTTCTGCGTGTGCGGACGTGTTTTTCTTCACTCTCAGACATAATTACAAAAGGATTATTATGAATTATAGGAAAGTATTGAAACAAAAATGAAATTGTGTTCTAACCTAATAATACAACTTTGAAATATTTTGGCGCCTCTTCAAGATGAACAGGTTGCGTTTTTTAAGTTTTGTACTTATCGATAACAGCGCCCCCGATGTCTGAACAAAGAAATAGTGTAAAACAACAAAAAAGTTTTTAACTTGTAAATCAAATTATTCATTAATTAATAAGTAAAAAACATGGTAATTAAGATTGCATTAGCATTGGTCAAATTGGATTTAAAATTAACCAACACTTCACATCCTTTTATATAAAACAGGGCCTGATTTCATCGTTCCAAACGAATTGTAGACGAAAATGAAAGAAGTGTACAAATATTATTAATATTATTTAATATTATCATCATTCATATCATTAACCTAACGCTATATTTAGTTCATATTTAAAACATTTGTATTTAATTATTATAATAATATTTTTGTTGCTTTTTTCAATGGTTTTATCATCAAAATATTTTCTTAAAATTTCTTTTAGTGTTTCATCTGCATCTCTTATCGCTTCTATCGTCAAATCCAAAGCCACTTGTAACAAGCACCAAGCGCACAATCGCGCTGGTGCATGTAGTGCCCTACATTCCGTAAATTTGACCGGATTTTACTCGGCTTCTTGAAGAAGTTGCCCGCAATTGTTTAGAATCAATCGCGACTAGAGAAATGAACGAATTTGATTTTGGGCTGGCTGACTGAGGGGCTTCTCTTTCCGCAAACGCATGTAACATCTACGCGTTAAAAGAAAACCGGCGTGACTTTACAGTGTGCTGGGCGCAAAGAGTGTGCTGTGTATGCTTGTTTTGTGGTTGCCATGAGTGAGAACCTCTAAAAAACGCCGAAAAATTACTTCACATACGAATCTAAATAACATCTATATATAATATATATATATATAAATCGAAAGAAAATAACTTGAAATGACAAAGAAAAAATTAATAATTCAACGATGTGTAATGTGTGTAATAGTTAATAATAATTATGAAAGAATTCGACGGTCGTCGCGTCCGCCTGCCGTTCAATTGAACGATAGATAGGCGAGGCGAACGCGACGATCTCAACATGAAAATAATGCCCCCAAATCTTGTTCATCGGGGCGCAAACACATGCGAATGAAGGCGCTCGCGTCTGACCGACGTAGTGGGCTTAATACTAGACTTGCTTAAATGTACTCATCGTGGAAACAGAACAATAAAAACGTAAAAATTCAATTGAACCATCACCCCCACGCGTCTGAAGGCAAACCGCCGAATGATAGACGATGATGGCGTTGATTGAGAGCTTTCATGGTCGGTGGTGGTTCTTCGACGTGTCGCGCGAGAACGTTTTGGATTGAGGGGACAGAGAATCCTTGATCTAGCACAGCCAGACTCGTCCCTCACTCAGCAGTCAATTTCGGTGGGCCTCCATGGGGCTGCTGAAGTTCAACCACCAAAATCATCCACCAATGCATCGATTCGTAAAACTAATATAGTTCAAGTTCGAAGTTCGAATTGGTCACAATTGTTGCTCGGTTCATCGTGTGCCGCTCTCGGATAGGATGCAATCGTTTCGCCCAAAATCAGAGGATTCCTCCGAACGCACAATATTAATGGCCGACTGCCATCTTGTTCACGTTTCCCATGCGTCCTCTTCGGCTGCGTATGCTTCAGTGTATCAGATTGTGTATTGTGGGTGAATTTGTGTGGGTGTGTATGCGGTTTTTTACAAATCACTTAAGTTAGTTGTCGGCGGACTCGCCGTCCTCGTGTTTCCGCTTTTTGCCCCTGACGAGCGCTGAAAATCCAATCGCATATGAGACATTATCCCTCAAGCGTGCAACCAGCTACCTTTCTATGGATAAATGGAGGTCGTACCTTTTGATGGGGAGTCCGCATCCTCCTCTTCCTCCTCCTCGATGGCGTCCTCATCTTCCTCCTCCTCCTCGCCAGCCTCGTAGTCCTCCTCGTCGGTGAGGTCGTCCAGGTTCTCAGAGTACACCGCGTTGAGACCGACGTCCTCGTCGTCGTCGGATGAACCTACAACAAAATGGTCGACAATCAGCACATTTGACCTAACACCATCTGCAGACGGCGTCCAACGTACCTTCTTCATCCGAATCGTCGTCGTTGCCGTTCACCTCGTCCTCGCTCTCATCCAGGTCGCAATCTTCCGCTTCGCAGTCCTCAGCGTCGTACCCATCGAGGTACTTCAGATTGGGGATCATGCGGAAGATGCGTTCGCGATAGTTCTCGATGCTCGTCGCTTCATTGTTGAACAAGTCGAGGTTGCGCAAGTGTTTGAAGTCCTTCAACGGTTCCAGGGTGTCGAGATCCTTGATCTTGTTACCACTCAGATTCAACGTCGTCAGCTTGGGGCTGGTGCTCAGCAGGTTCAACCCATTGTTGATTCTGCCCAACAAACAGAGAAACATGAATAAATTAGACACCTGAAGCATTCACCATGTGCGCTATGGACGCCATTTTGTGCTGGGTGACAGTCGGTAAGAGGGTGCACTGTTTTACCGACATCAAACTTGATGCGAATGCAGATCAAATCTCTTGCACTTGGAAGTTTTGAGAATTCCATTGCAATTTGAAAATGAATGTGAAGTTACTGAAGCTTGCAACATACCTGTTATCACTAAGTTCGAGTTTCTTGAGGTTCGGTAGCCTCGGGAAGCCCTTCAGCGAGGTGAGGCCAACGTTGATGAGGCTGAGGCTCTCCAGGTTGCAGAACTCATCGGTGAGGCCGACAATGGTCGTGCTTCGGCAGTTGTCCAAGTTGAGCTCTTTGATCTGTTTAGCACATGGCATAAAACGGCATTAGTGGATGACATGGGTGAGAATGGCGCATCAACAAATGGCCTCCGTCGCGAACCGAGCAATGCAACATGCATCCAAGGTCACAGCGAACGTGGTGCATACTCACATCGGATGGAAGTTTGCCTCGCCGCTCCAATTCTATCCGCTTTTCCATCGCGGCGCAGTCGTCGATGGCGGTCACGACGCTCCCGTGCACTCGGCTCTTGGTGGCGGTCGGGTGCGACACGCAGGCGATGCTCCGTGCGGGGACGGCGGCGGCGTGTGCAATGCACGAATCCGGCGCGAAACGCCGCGTTCTTGTACCTGGGGACGCTCACGACGCGAGCGAAACAATTGCACGCTGGCTGCGATTTCGGCGCTGAGTCGACCGCGCTTGGTAACCTACGAACAAACGCGTTGTTGACTACGGCTGTTGGTGCTGCTCACGCAAGAGATGCACACTCTTTCAGTAGGTGCTTGGCGGCGACGATGGTGGCGGCGAAATCGGCGCGGGCATCTGGTGCGCGGAAGCGCGGGCTGCGAAATGGCCGAGATGCGACGAAAACAACACAACAACACGACGAGGGAGCGCGCGCGCGTGCTTACGGAAGGCTGGTGGGTCGGTCAGTCGTGGACGTCGTCGGCGGCGGCGGCGGCGAAGGCGAAGCGTGTGTGTAGCGGCTGCTCTGGTGGAGTCGATTTGAAGTCGGCCGACTCGCAGCGATTGTGTGTGATGATGAGCGTTGCGAGCGCCAACGAATGCAACGCACACTATCCAATCAAGGCGCACCTACACACGCTCACCGGAAGAGCCCAAAGATGGACGCAATTCGCGCAAAGTCCAAAGAAAACTTACGAATTCGCGTTGAAAATGCTTGCCGGTCGCCGGTTTTCAGCTGGTTTCAATTGCTTTGCGCAAAATTCGCGTTCATTTGTTAAATGCGTGCATTTTGACCTCCGACGACCGACGTCGAGCGCGCACGAAACAGCGTCGAATCGGGCCGGTCATGCACGAGGCGATACAAACGCGCGCAACACACGCAACACTTGTCGCATGTGTGGCATGTGTCACATCTCGTACGTGTGATGTTTACGACGCTTTCGATGCTCCCAATCGGCCGGTAATCTGCGTTGCCCACAACTTGCCAATCCCCAAACGGGACAGCCATCGCTGGCGTCCATGTTGATGTGACAAATGCCGCACCAACACACGCACGCACGCAAGTGCGTAAATGTGGGACGCGCGCGCACCGAACGCAAACGAGAGCATCCCATCAGTGAATCCCATCGTCGATTTCATACTTGTTGTGTACATGGCGCGTCGTTTGTTGTGATCAGCCGGCCGGCATCCAACGCACGCACTGATAACAATCGCAACCCAAATTCTCAGTCCTGTAATTTTCAATCTGGAGCACTAATGAACCTGTTCAGCCATGACAATCATCGATTTGCATTACACCACATCGAGTATTTCCTTGTCTCTTGTGGATGGGGGACACGCGTATGTGGTACTTTGGCGTGACAAAGAGGGCGACACCCTCGCATTAACCAATGGCCGATCATCGTGATTGCATCTTACCTTTCTTGTCACTCATTTCATTTTGCTGCTGTTTACGCTCTTCTATCATGCCGCTTGTTATCTTCTTCGCTGCCGTTGGCTTCACGATGTTTGATACGCCGCGTGCCAATGCCACGCTAGAGGGGTACTCCAAATAACGGCGACAAATGCATCGGCATCTTGAGTATGAATGGCCCACGCACGCTGTTTACTTGCATGAGAAACGCATGAAATGATCGTTTTTGCGTCGTATGCTTGTTTGCACATATTTAATGCTCGTAATGATGTAATTGACTCATGGCGGTCGAAAATTAATGTCTTTTTCAACAATATTGACACCTGGATGACATTTCAAGCTAGAAATTGCAAAGTTGTTGAAAACAAATAACATATATGTGGGTATAAACTCAATTTCTCTATTTCTTGGTCTCTCCGTTGCGATTTTATTGTTTTAATAAAGAGATGCTTTAATTATGTGTGAAATTATTTAAATTCTAATTAATTATCAAAATGGATCATGCAGCGACCTCTATGAGCGAAGTTTTCAAGCTTCACCAGTTTCATAACCTCAGTGGCGCCCTCATTGTCTTTTGTATTTTTATAAATAGTTATTAATATTATTATTACATCATTTATCTGTTAATAAATACATAAATTATATGAAAATGTAATCGTTTCATAGCGCTATCAACTTCTTGCAGTTGTCTTGCACTGAATAAGTTCTCACCGTTCAATTAAAAAACGATATCAATTGAATTGAGTACTTTTTTATTCCTTTATCAGACAATTCACTTCCTCATATCTTATCAACTACCGTTTGATAACTATGATAGAAAGATGCTCAATACAAAAATGAGTATACTGCAATTTAATTGTTCGTTTGTTCGTAGGCAACCCAAATCGCATTCGATATTGTGATTTGAATAGAACAATAACCACAACTGACGCGCAGTTTAACTAGAAATATAAAAAAGAGTAGTCGTTTACAGCACGAAAGGGCTATGATTAAATAGTATTATATTATGTACAACGTGGATGGGGTATGTATTTAAATGTGTAATACGGCTGTTGCTTCTGCTCCGGCTGGTAATGATGTCCAGAAGTTCGTCTGGTTGGTTGAACGTGATCGGCTACTTTTTGCCAGCCGCTTCTGCAGCCTCTTGTTTCTTTAGTTGTTTTTCGCGCATCATCTGCGCATCACGCTCCTTCCTCTGGGTCAGCGTGAGGCCGTCCGCACTGCCCTTGCTCTTGCTCATCTCCTGCTGCTTCTTCAGGTTTTTGGCGCGCGCGAGTTCACGTTGATTTCCACGGGTCATTTTCAAGTAAAATTTTGTCTGAAATGCAAAGAGGTTTAATAAGAATAGCCACAAATTTCACAACTGAATAAAAAGAGCTGCTCCAATTAGGTTCTTAATGGTAATCTTCAACGATAAGACATTTTAAAATGAAATCTTAGGAATTTGAAAGAATTTGTGCAGGTGCTGGTGCCGGTGGTGTGAATGGGAACTACCAATGAAAACAAGACAAAATGGCAGCCAATGCCCGAGTTTAGTGAGGTCAACACAGGTGAATCCCATTGAAATCTATCAGCTAACGTGAAAGGGAAGTGTTTGGTATCCTACAATGGACGAGCAACAGTATTTGCTCGCCGGGCACGGTCATGCGGGTGCGGAGGATAACGACTCCGAGGAGGAAGATGAAGAGGCGGCCGTGTGGACAGGAAACGAGGAAGACGAATCGTCGGCGTCAGCGAGCTCATCGTACTACACGGACACGGATGAAAGGTATGCGTTTTGCGCTGCATTCTTCCAGCGAGCGCATTTCTTTCGCGCGAAATGCATGCACTAACCACATGTACTTACGTCTTTCCCTAGGAGAGGGGCGAGAAATCACTTCGGAATTTCGAAAATTACTCGAAAGCACACTGACCCTTCGCGCTGTCGTGTGTAGTGTTCTAGAAATGTTGAGTGGTGTGTGACACCGATCTCGTATTTACCATTGGCGGGCGTCCTGCTTTACCGACCGTCCATGCTCGCTATCTTTCTCTGACGTATAACCGTAAAGGTATTTCCGCATTCTTTTTCACACGATGAGCTTGCTGGTTCCGTAGATTATTGTAGAAGATGGGTGATGGTTCTTTTATCGAGTAACCTAAAAGACGACATCAGCGCCACCAACGATGTGTGTAACGTAAATTGTAAGTCTTCATCCAAAATTCGAATTTTCATTTCTTAAAGACATAATTAATCTTTTAATCGTTTGTAGCTCCGATCCAGAATGGGAAACATACATCGAGGAGACGGGACAATTGCTGTTTATTGATTGTCATCCGTTCGTGACGCAGGCGAATAGTGAAGCAACTGAATCAAAACAAACAACTACCTTGACGAAGAACCAAATGAGGAAGAGCACCAGATCCAAATTTCTGCGATTAATACGACGTCGTGACAGCAAACGTAGGAGTAAACGCCAAGCGAAAAACGATCAGCAAGCTGAGAACAAAGTGAAATTCCAAGATTACAATGAGGGAGAAGTCAAGATTGTAATTTTGCATGTGAATGCACCACCAAAATTCACCCAGCGCACAAAACTCGCTGAAACTCTGCTGGGGATCAGCGTGAGCACCTTCTCCGATGGAAGTCGGTTAATGGTTGCTGGTATTTTGCCTTGTGGACCCGCCAAACTCGATAAAAGCATCAAAATCGGCGACTGGCTCAAATCCCTCAACGATATCAATGTTAACGCCAGCAATTTCTCATCCATCTTGGAGCAATTCGAAGGCCAATGCGATGTAAAACTCGAACTACAGCGCGTTACTGGTGTGGAAGTCACAAAACCAGTCTCAGAGATTAGTAATCAATCCACATTTGTGAAACAACTAACGACAATATCCTCGAATGAGAGCCTGCAGTTGCTGCTCATTGAACAACCTGTTGGGGTGCTCTACCTGGATACTGATGATCTCTCAGAGTCTGGAGGAGAATACCAAGGAGTTGTATATTGCTATCCTAATCCAATTGAGAAGAATCGCTTGTGTTGCAATCGCGGCGTATTCATCACCCTAAATCACCTCGTTGAAGAAGTAACGAATACTCGACCTGGTGCAACAACTGCTCTGATGGGTGGACGCTTATCGCATATCGTTTACACATCACTTGGAGGTAAATTGCTGCTTTTGATGCTCCCGGATAATCGACTCACACGCGATGAGGTCGTGCATTTATCCGAGGAGGTACAAAGAACCATGAAGTTCGTTTATGGATCTTTGGAAGCATGTTTTACTCAGCAGGAGTTCCGCATTGAAGTGGACCACTTCTTCTCGCGCTTTTTCGCTCGTGTTTTAACGAGCGGATTGTGGAACAAAGCAGAGCAAAGCGTCGCTTTGAGCGCGCTTCCATCGAAAGCCGTTGGAGATGCTCCATTCCAGTTCGAATGGTTGATGCAAGTTGCGCACATGGTGCATCTTCCTACCGAGGCGAAAATGCAAATCGATGATGCGCTCAGCGAGTTGGAGGCGTGCGATTATCGCGAATGGGTACGCCATTTCATTTTGTTCCGCCATTTTAATAACAAATTTCAATTGCTTCTTTTTGCAGAACGAGGATCCATTAGATTGTCAACGGCTTTTCACCATCCTCGGTTCCGCTCTATATCACTCAGGATATCTCCTTGGAAGTCATCTCATTCACGAAGATCTCATCGACGTCCACGTTTATTGTCGTCAACAAGGATTGTTTCATTTGTCGCAAACCGAGCCTGTTCGTTCCATGGTTTTATGGCGTGAAGTACATCCGTATTCTTGCAATCGTGAGGGTTCTACGTTCACTATTCCTGATGGAGCACGACATTATCTTCTTGTTGTTGGTAGCAGCAAGGTATGTTGTACAATTATTAGTTTCACCTAAGATTAATTCAGTCATTTGAAGGATCTTTTGGCTGTGATTATGGAAGCTGGAGGTTGCACGGAACCAGCTGAAGAAAACCTTCCTCCAGATGCGTTCTACGTCGAAGAAGCGCAAGCTACATTGGCGCATTTGCAAGAACTTGGAATTTCTGAGTTGGCTGAACGTTGGATTCGCACGAATCCTGGAAGTCAGGTCACAATCCCTCAAGCGCCCATCGTAAAACGACGTAGTGAACGATTTCTTGCAACGTTCAAGACACCACCGTTGAACAAGGAATCCCTGAAGGTTTCCAATCCGAATTTGTCAGCTTCTACCAGCGTGTTGGGCGTTCCAGCAGCGAAAAAGAGCGATCTAACTTCAATTTTGAAGAGACGCAGTAACGATCAGCTGCATGCAAGCACCAGCACGCCGTTTGTACTCATCGATGATGATGCCCAGTCTGAGGACTCCACTGGTAACGCCAGCGAAAGAAGTGAGGTCAGTGATGAGCCGATTTTAGGTCGAAGGGCTCAACGTGATAGATTCAAGTATTCAGATGACGATGAGTCTGATATTGATGACTATCGAGTGAGTATTACTCAAAATTTTTGAGATTTTTGTATTTACATTTGATTTTTATCAGGATGGAAGTCAAATAAGTCAAAGTAGCTACGACGTTTCTGAGTTACGTAATAATTTGTTGACTCAAACCGGAGATGCTCAACCATTACCGTTGACAACAGGAAATCAACAAATTCTGTATCATTATCTGCATTTTGACTTCACTGAAGGGATCCTTCTCAGTCCACCTGATTGCACAGTGGAATCAAAAACTCTTGAATTGATTTTGAATAGTTTTCGAAGGGCTGCTCAGCAAATGCACAAATTGTTTTCAAATACTCTGAGATTCAAGGTATAGAAAGCAATATTACTCGAAATCGTCACAAAGTCATGAAAATAATCAGTATTTTCGGTTGTAGAATATGAATTCCGAGGAAATGTCGAAGTCGTTGATAAATAAGAGTCTAGTTGCTGTTAAGGAGCATGGAATTTTATTCGAGGTGCCGTTTTTGGATGATATCAATAACAAAAAGACAACACCCATGATTTCCTATTGGGTTATCGGGTAATTACATTTGATATGAAATTCTTTTAACAATGCTAATTGCATTTTTTTTTCAGACGTTTATTTTTTATGCCTCATCCTCGTGAATTGTACGTTTGTTATCAGGATGAGATTCCACAAAATATCGTTGAAATTGCCTTCAGGTTAGGGATTTCGACAGCATCGTAAGATATATTACAATATATTTATTTATACTTTCAAGTTACATTTAGTAATTTCAAATTTTCCTCTTCCTGTTTTTCTTATCCCTATTATTTTAAGGTAGCGTGGCCGAGCGGTCTAAGGCGCTGGTTTAAGGCACCAGTCTCTTCGGAGGCGTGGGTTCGAATCCCACCGCTGCCAAACTTTTTTTCGGGAATATAATTATCAGGAATTATCAAATAAGAGGATAATCATTAAAACAATTGCTTCGAGTGAGGATCGCATTCACGAATCAGAAAATTAATCAAGTAATAATTGATCAGTGGTCTCCTCAGCTCGTCGACTTTTCGCGCTTCCTGCGCCTGTTATCAAACCGCTGGTGGAACGCGTCGTCGACGACTCCTTGAACAAATGCGACGTCTTCACCGCAGCATACAAACTGAAGAGCATATGCAACGATTGTATGCGATTCGCATACACCGGAATATCGAAAAGCGCGCAGACAATGTCGATGTAACGCGTCAAGGACCCTCGAAGACGATAGCTGGGAAATCCGTGGATTTTGAGCAGATTTTCCATTTGCTCGGGCCATTCTTCCATGAGCTCATCCAAATCCGGCATTGGACTGTAAATATATCATCATCATAAACGAAATAATGTTGAATCATGCTTAGACTTACTCTGAATATTTGAAAACAGGTGATGATTTACTGCGATGTAGATCACTGATGTCCTTGATCCATTTCTCGATGACCTTGCCGTTCTTCTCGACGTTTTCGACCTTCTTGACGATGACGTTCGCGGTATTGCCCAAATTAACGGAGGCGGCACGCAGTTGGAGGTGAAGAACGGCTGGATCGCTCTGATTTGCAGCCGGTTCATCGAGGACGGTGAGCCCCAGGTCGGAAAAATCGGGTGCTGGTTCCCCTCCGATGCTTGCCTCTGGTGGAATCACCTTGAGGAAGGCGTCGATGTCGCCCACAGCGGGAATGTAGTCCGGAATGAACGGCTTGAACTTATAATCCAGCGCTAACTGTTGCGGGACGTACTTGGTGATGTATTGAAAGAGCTCTTTGATGTCGTTCGGCGCGTCCAGGTCAGTATAATGCTTAGGGTCGTATTCACCTTCAAGTGGAGCTTTGCTCTCGTCATCCGATTCACTCTCACTGGAGATTTGGATGAGTTGCGGGGGCGGGCGAATCTTTGTAACGGTTTTGCGACCGCTGGACGGACCTGCAGAAAGAGCTGATAACTCCGAGCTTGCAGGGCTGGTGGATTCCGCTTGTCGATGGAGTTGTTTAGGTGGACTGAGACTAGCTTCCGAGGACTCGTAATCCTTGGTCGGTTGCTCCATGTTGCGCTCCAGCGCTGATGATGGTTTCATCGCGTGCAGCGATGCAGGAATGTTATCGAATTCGAAGTCTTCGTCGTCGTCGTCATCCTACGACAGTAAAACGTATTGAATATGATCAAATAATAAATTTATCATGGGATAATTACGTCGACTATTGAAAATGACGATTCTTTTCGTTCCATTTTCCCAACTGGAATTGTTGTGAGTCCGGTCTCTATGGAAATGCGTTATCAACATATTGAACGGCAAATGGTTCCAATTATCAAAAAGGAATTCCTTCGAACCGGATTTGAACCAGTGACCTATGGATATCAGCATTGTAAGCATTCTACAGTCCACCGCTCTACCAACTGAGCTATCGAAGGTTGTTAAACTTCAACCAAAATTTTTTTTGTAAGATTAATTAATATCAGTAATTAAGTAAATGAAATTTAAAGTTTTAAGCAACATCCGATATGGTCTAATGGCTAGGATAGCTGGCTTTCACCCAGCAGGTTCGGGTTCGATTCCCGGTATCGGAAAACATCTTTTACTTTTTTTATTTTGTTTTTAATTTTTATTATTTAACATAAATTTCAAAAAATATGGCCCAAAGTTGGTCAACCGAACGCTGATCGCCTTCGTAAAATCATGCAAATTCCATGCTAATCTCGCCTACTTGCAAGCAAATTAGAACCACACATAATAATGATGGCGCTGTTGTTTGATTACAGAATAAACAACAGTCTACAAGCATAAATAGAAAATGATTAGTTAGTTTACTACATTTATTTTATTAAAATATTAAAATTAGACTTAAAATGATTATCACCGACGATATCAAAAGCAGCCTGACCATTCTAAACAATACAAACATTATCCCAGATGCTACATATAAAAAACTGGTTGAAAATGCACTTGAAGACTTGATACAATCTAAATCGTCAGGTTAGTATCACTTAAATAATTATTTCCTTATATTTATTGGTAATGCATTGCAGATTTACGATCATTATGCCCTACAAAGCCAGACGTCATCAAGGAAGTCTATGCAACTTTGATGAAGCTACTGCTACATTTCACCCAGAATAATTTCACCAAAGACAAGGCATACATTCTCACTGCGAAAGAGTGCAAAGTAGATATTAACAGAAGCAAATGGCTATCTGAGCAGTATGAGAAGAATAAGATTGCTTTGATGTTTAAACTAGGTAATATTGGCACTCATCTTCCACACATTGTTGATGTTAATTGGGAGATAGACTATCTTATAAAGGTATGTTCAAATTTAGATTAAACAACTTGGTGATTATGAAAATTGTTGTAGTCAAGTTCATCTGATGCTTCTGAAGGTCCACTGTTCAACATTACATTAATAACAGAGCAGTTTAGCAGGGAGGCTGATAGTAAGAAACAGGAGATGATTGTTTTTTGGTGTACTAGCCAAGAAATGCAGGATTTGGTTTATAAATTTGAAGATGCAGTCAGGCATTGCCAAAAGATTGCTAATGGACATTAAATCATGATAATGCAGTTGGTAATTTTGTAAATAATAATTCATATATTCATAATAAACTATATAATTTACAGATTATGTTGCTGAGCAGTTTTCATTGTTTTACATTAGTTGAAATGTTTGTGGGTTGCCAATATTAAACTCCATAAGTTGATATTTTTCTATAACATAAAGCTGGTTGCCTAAATTAAACGTTAGTATCTGAATTAAATGTAATAAAAATGCACAATAATCATTGGAGCAATTACATATTAATCCGAATTCAACTGATTAGATTACATCTGCAAACTAACTGAATCGTTTTCTGAGTATTATTCTGTTTAAATACGTTGATAACGAGCTAACGTGTAATTTCCTTTTTAAACAGGAAACAGACAACAATGGGCAATAGTTGCAGTTCATTAAGTCCTGAAGTTTCTGAAAAGTTGGCAGATTATGAAGAACTCACATATCTGCACAAATTCGAGATACTGCAGTAAGTAACCATGTAATTCAACAACATTCAATTTATTTTGTTTTTTTAAACAATGGCAGATTATACCAGAAATTCAAAAACATTGTGGGACCATCAAACGACCCTCTAGAAGTGAGGATTCCATTTGAACTGCTTTCAAAAGCATTTCCACAATTAAAGGTGCGTTTTTATTGCCTTTAAAAACATTACAATGATTGTAAATATAATTTTCAGTACAATCCCTTCAATGATAGAATTCGCAAGGTGTTTTCAACGGATCCAACTGAAAATGAGTATTTGTCATTCGAAGATTTCTTGGATTTGTTCTCGGTGATGTCGTCCAGTTGTCCAAGCACAGTGAAAGCTAATTGGGCTTTTAAACTATTTGGTTAATAACAATTAATGATTGCCGTCAACAATATCTTAACTTTGTGATTTTAGATTTTGACGGGGATAATTCCATTGGTGAAAATGATATCATAGAAATTATCATGCGTCTGACGAAAGGCAAGGAACTTCCTGTCGAGCATTATCAGTTAATTGCGCATATAGTATATCCTTTGTCTTTTTGGTAAATTGATGAATTTCATGCAAAAACTGCTTGTAGATTCTTGAACAATTGGATTTGGAATCCAGTGGGACAATAAGCTCGGCTGCATTTGAACATGGCATTGGAAAAATGGAAGATTTTGGACACATGTTCACATTCCGCATTTAAATCTGAGTTATCCCTTTACATTATCTCGTTATCAGGAAAGCAAAAACAATGATACAAAACGTATGAGTTATACGTTTATAAATAGCCGTAAATTATTTTTTTAGCGTGTTAAGAATAAATTATATTGTAATATGTAAATCCCCATTAAGAGCTCAATGCACTGAAGCACCAAGCACCTAAACAATTCCTGGAATTGTGAAAATCCCCGGCTTTAAGTGATTTTGTGCATGGATCAATCCAAAATGCGGTTTTATTGTTATACGTTTCTATAAATAACAAAGCAACCCAACATTTAATGCAGATGCAAAACAACTCTTCGTTAAACCCAAACAATTTCAACATGAAGTTCCTTTCCATTTTTGCATTTGGCTTATTGTTATTGCTGCCTTCTTCATTGGGAGCAACAATAATCAACAATCAGGAGCAAGGTAAAAGGGATCATTCATATTGTTAGAAAACAAATTAATTTTGTAAAATTTCAGGAGTCCACTCACGAGTGCGTCGTGTTACCTGTGATGTACTCAGTTTATCAACACCATGGGGCTCCTTAAATCATTCAGCATGTGCTTTGCATTGTTTAGCTCTTGGTCGAGGTTTTCGTGGAGGAAGATGCATAAGAGGCGTTTGTAATTGTCGTAGATAAACCGTTCTGCTAAAATTACATCGGCAAAAACTCCGAAATTGCAACAACCCACGCATATTACTCTTTTTACTGCAGTTAAAACGCTTTAATTAACTTTGATTGCTAATTTAATGTTTAAGATAAGATTAAATATTCATAAAATTAATTAGTTGTATAAAATTATAATTTGTCGAACTTTGAGTATACCTTCGATAGCTCAGTTGGTAGAGCGGTGGACTGTAGAATGCTTACAATATTGAAATCCATAGGTCACTGGTTCAAATCCGGTTCGAAGGAATCTTTTTGAATTTTTGTTTTAAATTATTAATTTCGCAGGTAAACATTCATGAGAAAAACGTCGTAAAGTTTAAATTTAGACACAAATTACTACATTGTAATTAACCAGTAAGCATAACATCCATAAATGTCGAGTAACAATAGAATTTAGGAATTTACTTGGAAAACAAACGATAATTTCTCGTTTAATTAGTAATTGAATCATAAATCAATAGCAAAACAGAAATTAGAACGTTTAAATAGTGCAGAAGTTGGAAAAACTTGAGTCAGTCCTAATTTGTTACTGAATCGTGAAACGAAAAATGGCCAAAATGCAACTAGTGCTTCAGTATTTTGTGATTTGCATCGTGATCTTATGTTGTTTTTCCAAGGATCAGTCATTATCAACCAGGAAAATCTATCGCAATTACGTCGAGCAAGTATCACCATTCCTTGAAAGCCTATTGGGTATATATTTAGAGTTTTATATTAATTATTGGCGATGCTAACAATCGAAATGTGTTGTTGCAGCCGCACATTCTTTGACGATCGAGCAAGAATTCCGAAGATCAGTCGACCACTTCTGCGAAGTAATGTGTTCCACCGCTTGTGCCACTGATTTCGACATCCATCAAAGCCAAGTGTTCTACTTCCATTGTAATACGTACAAATGCGCATGTAAAGCGAAAATAAAACATTAACTTTAACAATTTCAAGAAAATATTCATTTTCGTGTAATTTTACACAATCGTGTGGTGGCGCTCAAGTCGCATTACTATGCAACGTTGAATCGTGCACTGCGCGTACTTGCTTCAAGCGTTTGCGGCCGGCAAGTTACATGACTAGGCAGGTTAGCGTCATGCAGAGATAGCGTCATTAGTGTGGTGAACAATCAGAAAAATCAAGTGAAAATGTAAGTTTATTGAGTTTATAGTGTCGTTTTTGGTAAATCACAGCGAGAAATCAGTCGTCGTATTAAAATACATTGCATTGATGTGGCACACATGTACGTGTGAAAATGCACATTCACGGCGTGCATTGCTCCTGGTGGGATTCTGGCGGCAGATGGAATGATGTCGATTAAATAAGTCGAGGTGAGTAATAATTTAATAGTGTAATTGATGTCTTCTGGCGGCGTAATGGACGGGTGGGTTGTTCGAGAAGTGATCGGTGCCGACCGTAGATGATGAGTTCTTCAGCGGCTTCCCTTGCTGCAGGTAAAACGAAATTCATTAGTGACGTCATAATGTTCATGTTGCATTTGATGAACAATGTATGTGATACCTTTCGACGTCGTAGCCGACGTCTGCGTTTACAACTGCAGGGGCATTTGCATCGTTTATTTCTTGATATAGATGCCTGCGACGCAGCTGAGGATGGCTTC
>JARJDZ010001660.1:0-18726 GCA_030264555.1 Aleochara sp. GC000083
AAATTGCAACAGCAACAGAATGCTATGCCCATGGCGTTATCACCGTGGGCACTCCGTGGTAACAAGGGACTCTCGGCGATTGCAATCTGGCTGCAATGCAAACGTTGAAAAATGAGTATATCTGTTGAATGAATTCAACCTGTATGAAACGTATTGAGGATATTTCCAAATATTTCCACAATAACACCAACTTAAAGAACGGGAAGTTTTTTAGCACTGGCATTTGAATACAGCAACCACAACTCTTGATACTGTAAGATATGTACAATGAGTTAATTTTATAACTGGTACTATAATCTGGTAGCTAAATTGCAGATATGACGTGTTGAGTTTTACGTGCGCTCAAAGTGAGGTGCGGCAAACGACTGCCGAGGATTTGCCTATTCATAGTACTCGACTCCTTCCAAAGTTAACAAGAGAATGTGGAGGGAATGAATGTGAATGCGCAGTGCAACACAACGTGAAAGCAACGGCAGCTGCATCTCCACCATGATGGCCCCCTCGCTAGCAGGCAACACCGACCCTTTTCTTCACAATGCATACCAACCGTCAGTCCTGAACAATGACATGTATGTACCGTACCAGCTAAAATCGATGCAAATCGTGCAGCTTGCGACGCTTATCCCCACCATCTAGGCCAAAGGGGACTACATCGAGGAAATGCACCAACATCACAAGAAAGCTGAAAAGAACATCATTCCAGCCGTGGAGGTGGGACATTAATCCTGGCAAGCGCCCCTTTACGAAGCATACGGCTTGAGGCTGCCAGAAAAACTACACGCAAGGGATTTCTCTTTTTTCTAGATACCTTCAACTGAACCATACACTTATCAGCGAAAATCCAAACCATCTGCCATCTTTCTAACATCTTTCTCACAAAGAATGTCAAATGACCGGGAATAATGTGGACTTGCAGTGCTCTTTTCTCCGGCCACAATTCTATTTTCTTAGATCTACGTTGCAATTTTGAACGTACAAAAGTCGCTCTCTTTCTACAGACTGGACCCACAACCAGTATCTCGTCGAATCATCTAACACACGGATCTTCATTCCAGCAACTCTTTCTGAAATTAACATTGCTACGCTCAAGGATTACCTTAGCTAGCTATTGCTAAGGTAACGAAGGAAACCAGCCAGAACGGTCACCTACTGCCCAGAGACTTCCTTCACTTAAATTAGGAGTAAAAATCACAGGTCGACGTCACCGAGATTACGATGGATAGTGTGAAAGTACGAAGGCAGAGGAGTCCGAATATTGAAGTACTTCTCCATATAATTATGGTAAAGAAAGATGTCATTGGAAACAAAAAGCGACAGCAGAGTTTTCCGAAATTCTGAAGTATTTGAATACTTGAGTAGACAAGATAATAGCTTGCTGCGGTCTGCATAATATCTGTTTAAATGTAAACGACGATATTAGTCATAATCAATGGACATAATTAAACGGACAAGTAACTCCGACAATCATTTGATCAATGTGGGAGGATAATGAAAAAGGGATGAAATCGAACAAATATTTCATAACGAATAAATAGAGGTCAAAGTTAAACCGTACAGTTGCCTACTTACAATTAGTAGGTTACAAATATAAACAAATGATTAATATTTAGGTTAATTTTAAATTAAGTGTTAGATTTTATGTTATAAGTTGGACACATACCGTCCGAAACATGTAGATAGTGTAATTAAAATATAATAAGGGCAAGCATTTTTTACAACTTATATATATATATATATATAAACAAATTGTTAAATTGTCAATATACTCATTATAAAAAGAACTTATTACAGAAAAGTAGCTAAATTATGTAACAAATATAAATAAGAAATATTGAGAAAATAACGTTATTTGGTAGTGGCTGCTGACAAAGCGAGTGAACTTGTACAAAACAAAAAAGACTGGTTGTGCTGAAATCAATGAGTATCCCACTATATTCTCAATGAAGAAAATCAACAGGAGGCAGATGAATAAACAAAAGAACTTTATGAAATGAACCTAAGGTAAGGTAACATTTTAACTGACGCACAGAAAAAGGTTATACCATTCGGCATATGAACCGTAGTTTACAATGGAATCGACGACAGTCTTTTAGAGAATACGGAAGAAACTGCGGAACGAATTCATCGTAATATTCTTCAATACTTCTTCCTGGTAGCTCCAATGATTCATTCATTTGGAGCAGCAGTAATGTGCTTTCTTTTCTGAAGGAAGTGCATGAAATGAAAATGAATTACTCAACATAATTTCTTCAAAGATAAAACCAACATGTGATTGTTGGTTTTTCAGGGTACCCCTCCCTTCTGGAAACGCCAGCGCCTGGAATTCCAGAAGCAGCTTATAATCAGTGTATATGAAGGTTCGAAGCCTCATAGAGCGGTGTATCGGCTTGCTGAAAATGCGATTTATAAACATGAACCGTAGCTTGCAATTGGACCTCGACGATTTCGGTGAAGTGTTAGGGAAGGCGGAAGCAACCGAGAAACCAATTCCTCGGCGAATTTTGCATCAGCAAAGGTTGGATGCGTTCAACCTAGGGGATGCTCAATTTGTCAGAATGTTTAGGCTGACAAAGTCTTTGGTTCTCAATTTAGTGGAGGAATTGCGACCGTTGGTGCGAGATGTCACAAGAACATCAGCAATGAGTCTGATGATGGAGGTATATAAAAACATATCTTGTTATAAAAAAGGTTTGCTTATTAATTTTTAGGTGCTCGTCTCACTGCGGATTTTTGCCTCTGGTAGCTACCAGACAGATGTTGGCAACAATTTAGCCGGGCAATTGCAGAGGTGGTGATGGCACTGAATTCACCAACAATGCTCAACCGAGTGGCTTTCCCCAATCTTGAGCGGATGAGGACCCTTCGCAACAAGTAAAGACACATACTATTCTTCAGTACCAAGTAATTTAACTCCTGCATTTATAGATTCTATGCCCAGCACCATTTTTCGGGTGTGATTGGCTGCACTCATGTAGCCATTGTGCCTCCACCAGCTCATGATGAGGTGTACCCGTAACACATTTCTGTGAACCGTAAAGGGTATCACTCCCTGAATGTCCACTTGGTTAATTTACAAACACTTTCAAACTTTCCAGTAAAAATAATTCTCTATATTGTAGATATGTGATTATCAACTGAAGATCCTGAATGTGAATGCAAAGTTTCCTTGTAGCTCCAATTATTCATTCATTTGGAGCAGCAGTAATGTGCTTCCTTTTTTGAAGGAAGTGCATGAAGCTGGGCACTCATTCTGTCTTTTAACTAAAGATGAATTGCTCAACGTAATAATTTCTTCAAAGATAAAACCAACATGTGATTGTTGGTTACTCAGGCTACCCCTTTCTGGAAACGCCAGCGCCTGGAACTCCAGAAACAGCTTATTTATAATCAGTGTATATGAAGGTTCGAAGCCTCATAGAGCGGTGTATCGGCTTACTGAAAATGCGATTTGTAAACATGAGCCGTAGCTTGCAAAAGCACCTCGACGATTTCGATGAAGAAGCAATCGAGAAACGAATTCCTCGGCGAGTTTTGCATCTGCAGAGGTTGGATGCGTTCAACAAGGTGATACTCAATTTGTCAGAATGTTTAGGCTGACAAGGCTTTTGGTTCTGAATTTAGTTGAGGAATTGCAATCATTGGTGCGAGATGCCACAAGAACGTCAGCAATGTGATGATGAAGGTATATATAAACATGTTTTTTATTTTATTGGAAAATTGTAGGTATTTAACGATGACTTTAATGTCTCGAGTGGCTTTATTTTCATATGAATGCCATTGAGCATTAGTTTCGTTTAGTAGCCCAGTTATGACGTTGTACGTCTTTGGGTCGCTGGCTTTAATTTTAAATCCAAATTCTACAGGCTATCCTTTAAATGAATAAGAGTGGAATCAGCTACTTCTGGTGTTTATAAACGAACGCTTACAAGAAATATTAGAAATATTGATGGAAATTGAAAATATCAAATTTTAAATTAATCCAAGTACGAAGTCAGAATTTGTTTCTAAAAAGCAATATATTACAATAAATGCCATAATCTTTTTTGTTTTAGAATCACCCAGTCTGAACTTCAAGATACCAGGAACATTTGGAAAACATCTCCAAGAATGTGAGCTCCTGCTGCAGTCTCTTAAGGTATTATATTAACAATTTATTTATGTAAATACAATATGTTTTAATGTACATCATAATTTTCTTCACTTCTATTAATGCAATAAGAGAATAAATTACTATTTTACACCATTATTCGTAGAAATGTAATTTGTCAACTTATATCACCAAGATTATGTTGTTCCCCATTTCAAGTATTGTTAAGGAGCGAATTTGAAGAATTGTAGATACTAGAATCAACGACATTTCCAAATGATCATATATAAAAATTCAATCATCAGTCTCCAGCAAAACAAAGGGAACTGGAGTGGCCCGCAGACAATTTAGATTAAAATTCGAAAAATAAGTCGAGTGCTAGGCGTCAATTGAGTCACAAGTTCATTTAGAAATGTGGATGCAGTTCAAACAATCTGCGAATGGCAAAAAATATCAATCTTTGCATATATCTGGGACTATATAAACACCTTTCATCAAATAATTTTCTGCAGCATTTGGCGTTAATGCATGGCGTCTCCTTTTTGAATTGTCCCTGTTTTATAAAACTTTACAAAATGGAACTGCGAGGATGAATATATGACAAATATGCGCTATACATATATATAAAAATTCCCCAAACAATACGAATTATATAAGGATTGATTAAAAAGGTTTCCAAGGGAAACAAACTAATTGAAATCGTAAAATATGTTTTGCTAGGGAAATTCCAAATGGAGGATTTACAGTCTCCGTGTTTCAAGCATACTGACAAATGAGTGGTGCAAATTACCACTTTTCCGTTCAATAATTACTTCAGACAGAGAAAATTAACATTTATCAGTGATTGCAGGAGAGCGGAAAATTACAATTCAAGCAATTCCGATGATGTGGGAAACGCTTGAAAAGAAACAATTGCTGCCGCGAAGATTGAATCAATATTATCTAGAAAACTTCTTTGGTAGCATTAGGCAGCAATATGGAAACTCGACGAATCCAACCAAAATACATGCACAGAAAAAGTTTAAGAAACTTTTTTGTATGCGTTATTTTTCAAACACAGCTAGTGCCAATTGCATCATAGATTTTGATACAGTTTGAAGTTAAGCCGTCGCCTATCAGAAATTTTGAGTTAGTTGTTAGATATAGGGATCAGCGGAATTAGATGTTCATAGGTAAAATGCAAATTTTTATGTTTGTGGGTATTTATTACACAAATGCTTAAAAAAGCATTCTTGTTCTCTATGCAATGAATATATTCACAAGCAGGTATGTTTAGAAGATCAATTATTGTTCACGTATTTCAAAACTTATGAAATAGATGAAGAGGATGCTACAAAGTTAATTAACAGTTTGCAGCGATTTATTTTATAATTATATGAAAGGGTTGGCAGGAAATTTTATCAAGATATAAGGCACCCCAAACGATCAATAAACTAAACTATGCATACCACGAATATAATTTTTCGTTTGCAAAAATGCAAAAATGCGAGCGAAAATGCTAAACATTGGAGCGCTTCAATTGCAATATCAATATGGATATTATTAGTCAAATGCAAAGCGTCAAGTATGGTATCTCTTCAAATATGTATCGAAAGGCCATGATCGTGCACTTATTACAATCAATAAGAAAGAGTACAACGCCTACGATGGCAACGAGGTATTGCGAGTCAACGGATTGCCTGATCATATATTGAAATTAAAATACGGGGTTCCAATAATTTTAATTAAAAATCTCTCTTTCTGACGCCCTTATAAGTGTAACCCGAAAGATTGTGTTCAATACATATATACGCGAACACTCTCTCATCTACGAAGTGATACTTTCGGACAGTTAATGGAAACGTTGAAAGTGACGAAGAATGTAAAACTACATTTCTGAGTATAATAGACGCCTTAACATCCGGGGAAGATTAGGGGTTTCTATGCGAAGATGAAATCGCCAAAGAATTAAAACGTCTTGACTGCGAAAAATAACGATGAACTTGAGATGTTTTTGTCCCATAGTAGAATAGTTCAATTTACAAGGAATTACGTATAAAGATATTCGACTGGTACTACAGTAACAGAAAACGGAAACTCACAGGCGAGGCAGGTACGAGAAAACAACAAAAGAAACTAGGCCCATCTTCAACCTTCCACCTTATGCAAAAAATATATTTGGGTTTTCAAAACCAAGAAGTACGCTAATAATTATCTACTCCATATGAATATCATTTATCCAAACGCCATAACTACATCAATCGCAATAAATAAAGGTGAATGCGTCTTTTTGAATACAGATTATAAATTTAACAAAATTAATTTATATCTTGAAGACAATGACGTCTGCACTGTCGTGCAGTGACCTAATTGCGAGTCATCTTACCTTTACCTAATTATAAGAATTAAGATTATTTGTATATTAATCCTAACGTAGTTATTGAAGAAGTACCAATTTCCCGTTAAACTTTGCTTCGCACTTACAATTAATAAGGCACAAAGCCAAACTTCCGAACGAGTTGGCATATATCTTCCTCACCTGTATTTGCCCACGGTCAGATATTTTCGTTTGTGTAAAAACCTTGAGGGTACTGTCTTTACGCAGAATGTTGTGCTTTCCATTTTGCTCCAAAACTGCAGAGGTTGATTTCAAAAGTAATGTATAACAAAGTTTGAATAATAATATTTATTAATATATGATTATTTAATTAATGTTTTCATTATAGACATTCTCTGCATTCAATCGATGATGTCATAACGCGTGCAGTCGCGACGTTTGAACGCTAGAAAGCAATATTCGCAATTCCCTTGGCAGAGGGGAAAGCAAATAATCGGGTAATAAGCAAACTTCATGGATGAGTATAAAATCACTGACCAAATCTAGACAATTTTGGTACATTAAATTAAAGACTAACGATCAAACCGGAAGTATTTGCAATTCTCTAGGTAGCAAATGGAAAAGTTTTGATGAGAGTAAATTACTTTCATAAGCGAACAATTACCAGACTAGAGACAAATTTGGTAGTTAAGAAAAGACGATCAAACCGAAAATATTTGCAATTTTCTCTAGAAACCAGCGATGATTTCGCAAACCCATCATAAGCATTGCTAGATAGATATCCTTCCTTCACTAAATGTAGCTTTTATATAATAGTACATTACAACAACGGAATTCACAGAAATATATGCGCAAATCAATAAACATTTGCTTAAGTTCCATCACAGAGCTGTCGGCATTAAACAGCGTTCAACGACACACCAAGCGGATATTACCTCGCCGTGCAAGCAATTCTCCAACAAAAATTAAGCACTTTGTATTACTACCTTGAGTACCTTGAGTAGTAATTCAGTACACTTCTTTCACTTTAATCCTGGCTCAACACTGATGATCCATGGCTGGGTGGGAAGGGAATGGGGATGGTTCTGCAGGTATTGGTTGAAACGCTGAGTGGTTATTACTCCCTACTATAAATAAACGTGAAATATTGCCATTTTCCCTTAAATCTGATTCAACCTTCAATACGTGAAGTTCATCACAATGTTTACGTGTCAAGTGCGTACGATGGCTTCTCTTACCGAGAGGCTTAACTCCAAATTACAGTGTGTTCACTTAATACCGAAAAGCGATCTCTGTCATCTTTTCTTTGATCATCCAGATGTATTGAGGCAACACTACAGACGGCAACATCAATCAGTCGTTGTATGTGTGAAGTGCAAGGTGTCTTGTGACAATGGCATTGCAGATTTGAACCGGATTAAGGTAGTCCATCAAATTAGAGGGCAACTATGTTGCAAGATCGCGGAAATGCAATTATGCAATGGCATCTACATTGTACCACATCATACAACGAAGGTAAGTTGATTCAACTGCAAACGAATTCATAAAAGTAGCAAACGCTTTTGTTTTTAATATCGTAGTTCAATGTATGGTCCCGAAATCGTCCCGTTGAGGAATATTTCGATATGGCTCGAGCATCGATGGATATTTCCCAACCAGTTCAAGCGAAGACAGCAACTGACAGCGATGGACGCACATCCAAAAATTTAGGTTCACTTAGTGTAAGCGAAATTGCATCCTTATTTAGAAATAGAGTTACAACATGTACGATAGCTGCAACTGATTCGCGAATGCTGATAGATTTGTCACCATCAAGGTGGTGATACGGTTGTCAACACGTTAGCTTTAAAATCGTTCAATACTAGGTTTCGAAGTTATTTCTTCTGAAACGAATATCGAGCGGCAACAAATTATGGCAAGAAACAACACTGAATTTCCGTTTCAAATGAAAGATATGCTTAGGATTGAAACTATAAACATAATATTAGCGTAAATGTAGGCAAATTGTTTAGAATATGCAAAAGACTGGGAAAGACACAGAGTTGTGCTGGTCGTCTATACTTGACCACTTATACGAAAGAGAGGCATATGCTATATTGGGATTCATAGTTGAAAGTTCGGCATATTGTTCTGATGAAAAATTTATCGAGATTAGTATCGGCTCAAATAAGCTGGGTTGGGCATTAGCAAAATTTTTGCGATGACTCTTTACAACATTTTAGCAAGGAATGCAACCCTCAAACCCAGGTTGCAGATTGAGAAGCCAAGCGCAGACCTTTTTTCCAAAAACCGCAATGGGTGATGAAGATTTTGAATCACTATTAACTCCAATTTCAAGGAGTACTCCGTCAAATACTGCTTCGCTTAGCAACAAGACTATTGAGTCACGTTCCGTACAGTTTCGCATATTACATCATATGTAATTCCACTCAGGTATTCATAACTTCAAGAGGAGGTATGAAAAATTAATACACAATTGAAACCGATTATGCAAATGACGAACGGATAGATGAATATATTATCCAACGCTTAAGCCAGTAAATGCTGCCGGCATTTGTGATAAATTTATAACTGGAATTAAAATTATGCGATCGAGTACACGTTTACTGTCATTTCAGTATAATATAATAGACTGGAATACCGAGCCATTTGGTAACATCAAACCGAAAACATTTTACTTAATGCCATCCGAACAATTTATATGGCAATGCAATGTCAGAATATCTTCCAATCAGAAATGTTTATTGATGTCATGATTCCACATCTATTGATTTAGTGTCAAATAGCCCAAAGAAGAAAGTCAGATATATTTCAGATGACAAGTATAATGAGCATAATAACCTACCGTTTCCAACCGCATGTTGTCACCAAATTCAAAATTTCATCAGAAAAAATTAATAGCTTCATTGGGTCATAAACTTATTGTGCACTATAGAAATTTGCAACGGATCATGCAGAATGGTCAAAAGATTCAACGTATTAATCGTGTATGGTAGTTTGAGCAGGAACCTTGGTTAAGAGCAGATATACAAAAGAATGCTGAAACTAGGCAAAAGTTCGTTGGGCAAGGATTTCTTTAAGCTCATGAATAATACAATTTTCGGAAAAATTATGGAAAACATTACCAAGCGGCTTGATCTCAAAATTATCCCTCATTGGAGAGACCAAACCAAATTACACAGCATATTAATTCTTATGGAAGTGTTATGTATACAAAACAACCAACTAAGAACCTACATGACATCCATATGTACCACAATGTAAAGAACTAGGTATTATACAAACAAACTTCTTCCCTGTTCCTTGTTACATACATTAAAGAGGAGACATTTATCTCGCGTTATCATTGCATAAAATCCTCATAAACAACTCCATCAATTTCCTAATTGGTAAATACTCATAAGGAATATTTCACAGCCAGATCTCCAAAACAAAAATCATATATGATAAACCTCTTTATATTGGTTTTGCTGTACATTTTAAAACATTTAATGTATAATTTTTATTGCAATTATTTGAAAATTAAATATTCTGGAAATTTATCACAATTATGATACAGATAGCTTCACAACTCTGATCCCAACAACTAATTTATTTGCTGACATGAAACAAGGTCAATTAAGCAATTCCAGGGAAATTCAAAGATAATATATTCCCCACCTAAATTATTTCGGTATTTTTGATGATGTTCTTGAACACATTTATTTCAAAGATAAATTTTGTGTCACTTTATATGGAGAAAAGCTTATTGCTTGCAAACAAGATTTAAACAAGTTTAAAGGGATTTCGGGGGAAATGTTACTCTCGATGAAAATACCATCTATAATCCTTGACCCAAAAACTAATGGAAAGTAACAGGTCGGATATGTAACACCTGAGGGTATAAATTCACAGATAACAAAGCGTCTTATGGAGCTGCTTAAAATTGTGGATTACACATTCTGGCTGTCGTCTGATTTAGACAATCAAAATAGGGCGCTCATTGTACTTGCAATATTTGAAAACTGGCCTTACTTTGGGACACTATCTTCCTACAACATATGTCGATTCGGAAAATTTCCCTGCAACGTTTGTGAGTCGTTTGCTCCGCGATGATATCAATCCTACTGTTGCTGCATCCAAATGCAGCAAGATAAGAAGCCCACCACCATCAACTTCTTGCATCAGATTACTCGTAAGTGGCCCAGACGCTTCGCCACTTAAGAACATTCACCAAAGCAGTTCCTCTTCAGCATTGGAAGAGTCAACATACCATGCAGACAACTGTTAGGATCTCGAACCACCTCACAACTGTGAGGCTACAGAGAGCACCAGCTCATCATTCTACTCCAACTAACTTTCGTGCTCGGTGTATTGTGACGTGTACTGTTAGCAACCCTCCTTGCATCTCCACTTCACACCTTCGTGATCTGTGCTCTCGTTTGTCAATGGTCTGTTTATTTAGTTGCGTATTTCGTGCGGTGAAGTTGTCTGCCCTACACATTGTGGTTAATTTAGTGGCTTAGCCACGTAAATGAGGATTCATACGGCGAGTAATGAGTGGCGTCCACCTGAGTGTAGTCCATTGATGAAGAAACAAGTCATAAGTAACTCAAGAACAGAGCCCCTCACAATAAGTAGCAGACCATGGGGAAAGGACAACAAAAGTTGAATTCTCTTATTATCCTAATCGTTGGTGTAAATACCATTAATAAGCCTAATATTCCTTGTAAATGAGGATATACCTATCATAATTCAGTAATTAATCTCACCAGAGGCGCTATTCACCTTAGAGACCTCCGGGAGATATGGGAGGCACCGACACGTGGACTTCTCCTGGATTTTCAAGGTCCGAAGGGTAAGCTTGGGTTGCCCCAAGGAACTCTCTGATCGAGGACAGCTGGGTTCTGGGGATGATAGAGCGTCAGCCCATGGCTGGAAATTTGTATCCAAAACAGGCCCGAGTTTCTTCTCCCGCTAATCACCAAACACGTTAAAGTAGGAAATATAGTACAGTAGTTCATAGATTATTTATTCACGGTTGTACTTATATTATTTATCTTATACGATTCTTTCTCAGAATACAATGTAATGCCCTCGAACATACGGTTTCATATAACACTGCAAGAAATATCTTCTGGCTATAATATAAACTCTCAAATATAATTTAGAGACAGCTAGAAAATTAGAATTGGATGATGGTATTACATGGCAACTACTGTACAAAAGCTGTTGATTCACGAGAGAAATTGTAGCAAAGTCTTTATTGTATGAAGAAGTTCAAAAAAGTTGTAACATAAGTAATTCAAACAGTTTCAAGAGCATTTTTCTCAAGAATATCCACAAACAAAAAGTAGCAAGATATCCTTTTGATATTTCTTGCAACATCTGATCCATACGTTTCCAGTTGTCGTCAATTAGCTGCGAAACCAATAAATGCATTATCAACCGAAATTATTAATCTGCAACTACCTCCAATTATAATAATTGGTGAAGATTATGTAACATTTTGTATATTTTCGTTTTTCGTTTTCGTAATTAAACAAGATGGCTATGAGAACTATTTAAAAACATGCTCTTTACGATCAATCAAGTAGGTGTAAAACAGAGGTAACAAGCGAATGTGTGTTCGATGGCGGAATCAGTTCTCCCCGAGTTCTCTCCGAGGTGTGAATCCTGAAGCTCGCTCCGACATATCAATTCGAAGATTAGAATTGTGCAAAATATATTACCGTGTTAATAAATATATCTACGAATTTTACAATTACTTCCATCACGACATTTTAGTAAATCTATCGTCGGACGATGAATTTTTTTATAAATCTATTATACTGTTGTAAATAAATTGTATTTGATATTTATTTGGAATAATTATATTTGTATAAGTGTTCAGCAGGGCCCAAAAACATTTTTTAAAACTGGGTACCGTATTTTAATTTTTTAAAATTCGTGCCAGAAGAACGTCTCAACTCAAGAGGAGAGAATGCCCTTGAATCAAGTCCCATGAAAGAATTTATTTTTGATGCAGAATTAAATATATTTAAAGGAAAAGTTCATGTAAGTTTGAAACAGCGAAGTCAGTGAAGGGGTAATATATTTTAAACCAATCCTTAGATTTGTATTTAAATATATATTTCCTTAGGTTCTCCTTGACAGCGAAGGGAAAATAAAGGAATTGCCCACGCCAACATATGGCTGCTATATGCATTCAAGGAGACAGAAATGTATCATCTACAGATAGGAAACATGCCATCCAAGAAACCAGGTGCTTACCCCAGGGTAACAGAAAGTTAAGTCCCCAGATGAACTGGCCACTTTTTGAAGTCAGTGAAACGCTATTTCAACCTCTGAGGGGTTTGTGTGGTTACAATTAAGTGGTAAAGGGGTTGTTTTAATTGAATTAAAACCTGGTGCAATGTAAAAGATCCTTGATCATAACATTCCCACACTAACGACCGATATTTAAGTGACATCCACTCCCAGAAAAAACACTTAATGAAAATGATCACAAATCAGGAAACTTAAGGACACTCAAAGTCAAGTGCCATCAAAAATAAGGGTATGTTTAATTGAGATGTGCTAACAGAATCAAAAATAGATACTTCATATTTTATGTTATGTTGAGGAAAAGATCATTCCAGTAAAATATTTAACCTGTCTATAACTTCAATATTAAAAGCAAATGCAATGGAAAAATGTAATAACATTATTTCGCGTTCAATCAAATTTTGCGACTTATGTACTTTTACATTTTTTTTTAATTACTCGACAACCGAGTGAGTTGGAATTAGGCTTCAAGTTGTACCTTGTAGGGAATTTAATGCGCATTCTATTTCCGGATTGGCATTTGCACATTTCATAGGTGAAACGAACTACAAAATGCTACATCATTCCTACCGCTCTTCGAAGGGCTCCACACTATCAAAGAGCGTGTAGCAACAAACACGTGTTGCAGTTTCCCAAACGGAACACACCATTTTGTGTTACAATGTTACAACAATTTTAGAAACACAACAAGGTAACATCAATGTTAGTCAATTCTTGCAAAATTTTCCACTGGCAAGTAGAGGAATTTTTTATTTATTTGGAGATTCTGACTAAGACCTTAGTTATTAACTCAAATTTTGCCCAAGTTCCAGTTCTCCGGAAGCAAAATAAAACAAAATTGTATCAATCGCACAATAATAGAGATGTTTGCTTCGTCATAGAACATTGCACTACTGACCAGAAACCGCTGGAAAAATTTTTAATTTAATTGCAATTTAACACCTCAGAATGTCAGTTTACAACTTTGGCAAGACAAGAAATATTATGAAGTGTACAAATGCAGTGTAAATGAAAAGAAATATTGCTCATGAAAATAGGAAATAATGAAGAAGAAAATAAGCGGAATACAGTCGACTTGAAGATGAACCAAAACAAATAACCAGATTCTCTTTTAAGGAAGTAGTACATAAATAGTAGATAAATTATGGAAAGAAATGTAGAGAATTATCAAAATTCTCGCAGGAGAATAAAAACGAGAAGAGCAGTTTTGAATGCAATTATCTGGTACCAACATTTGCTTAATGGAAGAAAGCAACAAATGACCTTAGATGATTTTTCGCCCAAAAAAATGAAGAACAACCAAAGTTCCGGTAGACATAAAACAGATGAAATCTCATCCTTTGAAGGCTCATAAAAACAAATAACAGAAGAAGCAGAAAACCAATTATGAGCTGCCAACCTTCATCAATAAGCAGAGAAGCAAGCCTGCTCTTATTGTATGCTCATGTTGTTTGTACAATTAAACTGATTGTACAATATTTTATTCTCCATTTTGTTTCATGTAGTTTTTCAAAACTTCGGTATACATTTCCAGCTAGTGTGTGCAATGTAATTATGGTCAATCTATAGCTGGTAAAACATTTTGCCAACTTGTTCAATTACAGCTTTGTAAGAGCTCTTATCAGTTTCCAGAGCTTCTCTCAATCTTTTCTTATCAATTTCTTGTGGAAGCATGCTGCTGGATATCATAATTTCATTCAGAAACAGTTTTTGATCATAATCTTGCTTGACCAACCTTGGTACATCCATTCATGATCTTCAACTTCTTGGATTCTCCCACATTGCAGAAAGTTACTCAGCTGCTTATGCAAATGGTATGCTCCATACAATTACCACTGCAGTATTTGTTGATTATAGACTGAACATCTTTCTTATCGTTTTTCTTTCTGTGCCTCATGTATATCATGTAGTTGGTTCCAATTTGGTTTCTGGCATTGTACTTATGTGTTGCTTCATTCAAATAATAGTATCTGGACCTTACTATTAAATTATGTTCAGAAGCAGGTGTTGGCGTGCTCACAATTTCACAATTTTATATGAATTAGCTGATTTAACTGGACAAATTTCCTCTTTTTCTGTTCTTCCAACATAGATCAATCGTTACAAAAAACTTAACGTAGCAAACAGATGAACTTCCAGATGCGAACAGAACGAAACGAAGACGTAAAGAAAATGAATATGGCGTTACCGGCGTCACGTGAACAAGGCCAAGCCACGGAACCAGCCGAGAATCATATTGGAAAGGGTGGGGATGTGAACGAGTTGTGAGGTATATTACGACTGATAAGGCTTGGTTTTTATACACTGCCTCTTGCGAAATAGTTAATGGAGCCCTTCTTATCAACATAGAAACATGGTAAATAATTATCAGTAAATATAAAAAAGTCATGGAAAATGCATCGTTTTTTTCCTATGAATTGGATATCCGCAGGTATGTATTCGATGATTGGGCCACTCCGTGGCGGGCGAGACACACTACTTCTCCCACCACATCTACAACCTAAAGTCACTAGTGACATTACTACAACCATTGGCGCAGCGCCATCTGTAGTAACTTATTCTGCAAATGCGATTATGAGGGCAACTACCGATGAAGCGCTGATTTTAGCATAAATTTTAAATGAAACAAATATGGAAATCCAAGTTGTAGATAAATATTTATGTACAATTATACAAACAATAAAGACATTTTTCAATAAATCATATTGTCGTATGGTTGTTGTACAAATCGGATCATTCATTTGTTACTAAATTTTGCAATTTACATATTTTAGAAGGAAAATTTACTTATATTTACCACTTCAGAATCCCCTATTCGTATTAGCGGAGCCTGTAGTGTTGATATAAGTCAATACCGATCCGGTGATATATTCTGCTCAATCCTTTCCGAAACTATCTATATATCGGCTGGGTAGAAAGCCTTGCAGAATTGTTCTCCATGTTTGTCCAAGTTTTGCATAACGTTGTAAAATATGTTAGACCATTCTGAGCCAAGAAGAGTTGCATGATAAAATATACATGTTACTCGAAGTATAGCTACATTCAATAGGTACGTGACCTGGTCATTTCCTGCTTGACGTTACCAAACAGTACTAACAAAAAGCATCAATAGCTTCACCTGAAAAATGCCTTGGGAGCACAAACTCAAATCCGGCTTCACCAAGAAGATATCTAAAAGTAGGAGTAAACAAGCTGTTTAAATCTCTTCTAAACTTTGTATAGATGAAATAATTACCTAATGCAACCTAGTGAAGAAAGAGTAGTCAATCGTAGTGCTAAGTATGTATCATTGCTCAAGCAATACTCCGATGGCGTTGAGCTTACCCAATTATCGATTGCAGTGACAAACTCCTCAAGCCATGTCAATCGTTCATCGTCAATGCAAAGGTACGGGGAAAGATCTTCCTTTCCACTTGAAGCTACATATTTAAAACTATTGATATCATGAAGCTGAAATCATTCACAAAACATGATTGAAAAACGGGTGGAATACCTTGAACATTCATACCTGGAACCATTTATAAAACGTCTTCATGAATTGTACAGTTGCATTAACGTGCTCCATATCTGAATTATTTTCAGCCAGACATTCTAAAGCTGCGGTTACTTTTGGACGAAAAATGTCCACAGCTCTGCCAACATTCATCATTTCCTCATTGTTCGGATAAATATGTTTTCTAGTTAAAAATCGCATTGGTCGAGACATTGTCTGTTTCAAGATAGTGTACAATTGTCGAACATATGATGAACAAATAAATTCTTCATCGATCATCAATTTTCTCGACATAAATAAACTGCGTATATTTTTAATCAAATGGCAGTAATCGTATGACAGAAATAATATTCTACCTGTATCCGTGGGGTGTACAATGTATGGCTTTATTGTGCCATTGCTGAATAATTCAAACAATCTTTGATTGTTGCTACAATTGTCAGCGACAATTCGCACTATTTGAAACCCGTATGATTCCACAGACTTCAAAATATATTGGACAAGATCATGCAGTTCCTGGCTGTTTAGTTCAAATGTAATTAAGTATGAAACTGGTATTTTATACGGTGTCGACAAGCCCAGTATTAGAAAACAGAACATACGATTTGCCAATTTTTCGCGTTCTCCAAGGTCCACATGGCCAACCAAACTAGAAAAGAAATTTTAGAATATCAATTAAGTAATACTGATTTAACTAACCAATCCTTAAACTTATTGTATTGCTTAGATGGTTTTATGCTTACTTCATCAATAAGCAAGCTGCAATATCGCTCATGAAAAGTCAGCTTCTGAGCTTCTGCCTTCAAACGCCTGGAAACCAACTCAGAAAGACCAGATTGTCCTGGTCTACATGCAATATACTGATCAATGACACTTGTACTTGGCAAATGAAACAAGCCAGCTTGAATTGGAAATTGATATGCTGATGGATTCTTTATCCGCCAAAGTGTACAGAATCGGAACAAGGGTTCTTCCCAAATTGTGTCCTTCTGTCCATAACTTTCAAGCTGCTGTTTCATAAATATTGCACTTATCTTTCTATCTGCCAAGTCAACTTCAATTTCTTGCAGTGTTGTAATGTGTGTTTTAACAAAATCAGTTAATTCATCATCTTTTCTTTGGCACTCTAATGCAGCTATCCTCGCTCTGAGCCTGGCATTCTGATCCAGAGCATATTTTAACTACAATAACAATAAGTTACAGTTAGAATTACAATAATACCTCTTAATACCTCTGCTTTTAAATGAATGATATCATTATCATTTTCTTGGACCTCTTGTTGAGGAACATCTACCTGATCTGATTGATTCTCAATAATTGAATTTTCCTTACTTTGAGCAGATTCCATTGTTTTTGAATCTTCGGAAACAGAGACTGATTCTGTGGCAGATAAATGCTTCTTTGGGCGTGTTTGTTTCTTTGGGACCTTCTGGGGCAATTTCATATTATACCACACTATATGTTTTAATTTAATATTGATTATGTTGTACCTGTGTGCTATCTTGAAAAATGGTTGGAACTGCTCCCGGAATCAATAGCCTCCTATTTTTGGGCACTGTTCCACACAAAGTCTTTTGCACAAAACAATCATCACGAAAATGTTTGCTACATATTCTTGCTCTAGAAAAATAATGATAGATTAAAACACTTCAAGAGCATTCTGGAAAATGGTACGTTTCAGATGGAGTCCAATCTTTTCGTTTAATATTTGCCAACCATTTCTTTTCTTCCGTTTTGTCCGTCGGAAAACAATGAAAAGACACACCCTCAGTGTAATATCTTTTCAGAGTAGTCGATTTACACATGGGCACCACACAATATACCATTATTAGGCTTTCGCTGAAATGATTTTAAAACAACAACTGTGGTTCTAATGCAATGAGCTGCAGAAACAGCTGACATTCAAACCGGTCACACGTAAACAAACAAACATGTGCTCTTCACGTTTCTAAACAAAACTGGGCCAATTTTGAGTTATCCATTATCCCTCCACGGAGTTATCATTTGGACATTGAGTAAGAAAATATACATTTTCAGACAATTGATTTACATAAACATTCAAAATGGTAACCTTTAGTTGGCTGCAATAGGGCACAGGAGGGTAAATAAGCAGTAAATAATACTCTGATTTTAGCTGGCTCTTAAAATGAATTATTTTTCAGGTAATGAATTTATATTGACATTCATCCATCAGACAAGGAGGTCAAAGAAAAACAAGTCAAAAAAAGCAGAGATTTGATTTAATCAAGCTACTCTTTGATGTTATTCGATGATTTGAAACACACTCTTAAGAGGAAAAAGGAAATTGAGCAAATAGCCATGGAAAGTCATTGATTTCATGATTTCATTTAAGCATAGCAAGGGGGACTATGTAATGAAATAAGTGTATTTATCAATAATATTGGCATTCTAATGATACAAAATTATTGAAACCCAGAATATGACTAATCAGGTATGTTCTTTATTGATTCTTGATAATAATAATGTTGCAGCTTATGAAGCAGAGTAGCAGAATGTAGCAGT
>JARJDZ010001662.1:0-21994 GCA_030264555.1 Aleochara sp. GC000083
ACTCGGAGAATCTGCAAAAATAAAAACAATAACTCATGTATTCACATATTGAATACACAAGAATAAATTGTTTACTAAATACCTTGATAATTGCAGTAAAATGTCCAGCGCTGTCCAAAGTACCTCTATCATGCAATGGCGACGCCAGGCATACTCGGAGAGTCTACAAAAATAAAAACAATAACTCATGTATTCACATATTGAATACACAAGAAAAAATTGTTTACTAAATACCTTGATAATTGCAGTAAAATGTCCAGCGCTGCCCAAAGTACCTCTATCATGTAATGGCGACGCTAACCATACTCGGAGAATCTGCAAAAATAAAAATAATAACTTATGTATTCACATATTGAATACACAAGAAAAAATTGTTTACTAAATACCTTGATAATTGCAGTAAAATGTCCAGCCCTATCCAAAGTACCTCTATCATGCAATGGCAACGCCAGCCATACTCGGAGAAACTGCAAAAATAAAAATAATAACTCATGTATTCACATATTGAATACACAAGAATAAATTGTTTACTAAATACCTTGATAATCGCAGTAAAATGTCCAGCGCTGTCCAAAGTACCTGTATCATGCAATGGCGACGCTAACCATACTCTGAGAATCTGCAAAAATAAAAATAGTAACTCACGTGTTCACATATTGAATACACAAGAATAAATTGTTTACAAAATACCTTGATAATTGCAGCAGTCCAACGCTGTCCAAATTACCACCATCATGGAATGGCGACGCTAGTCATATGCGGAAAATCGGCAAAAATAAAAGTAATAACTCAAAACAAGAAATTTTATAAGTCGAGCGGATTTGTTTAAACACAAATTAATGACAAATTAGATAAATTGTTTTTACAGTACCTGAAGAAGTTGCCGGCTGTTGCACATATCCCTTGGCAACCACCCCAAAATGTCCAATGTTGCTGTAATTCATTCATCATGTGTTTAACACACTGCCAATGCATGCAGACTCTGTAATAATGAAACTTGTTCACACATTGATTAGACAGGAATTAATTGTTTATGTACCTTAAATAGCTAAAGTTATTGCATGTGCCACTTAATGTTTGCCCTGAAGTTGTCCATTTCTGCTTGACTGGGTCCTCCAACATGTGCATGAGACTCAATATATGTTACTCTGCTTGAGTCCTTCAACATGTACTGAACTCTGTACAGACACTGAAGACAAACAGAATCTATAAAAATAATACCAATGAGATGTTTATACAATACCTCAAGCAGCTGCAGTTGCAACATGCATTGTAGTCTGCCTCAAAATCTTCAATGCAGCTTGTTCCTCCAACATATCATCAACTCAAACAATACTTTCATATCCTGTAACAATACCAGATAGAATTAAAGTAATGAGATATTTGCTTGCCTATTACATCTAAACATAAATTATTCATTCAATACCATGAGAATTTACATACTTCATGAAGCATTCCATTTAGCAACTCTGGGCACCCAGTAAAGAAAGGGTAAGCCAAAATGAGACAAGTATAGGTCACTCAAACTTTGAAACAGAAATAAGCAACTCAAACTTTTGGCGAAAACTCTAACAACACCAGCAAGATTGGAAATTCAATTAATTACTTAACCAAAGCCGAGACAAACTGACAAACGTGAATTTGCACCCAACATAACCAAGAAAATTTAGGCGATACCAGCGCCACCAAAATTTTGCGTGGTTAAAAAGGGAACCTAAATGGTTTGAAACTTAGCTAAGTAAACTTTGGCTACTTGACACTAGGTGTCGCCAGTTATTTGAAAACCTAGAAATTAATAAAATTTCTAAAAAAATAAACATTAATTAAAAATAGACAATTAAAATAACGCACACTTGCTCCACATCATTCTTTCAATTCGTTAGAGTGGTATCATAAGGTATGAACTGAAATTAAAGAATCAACAAATTAGATCAAATCCAGCATTTTAGAGGTTATGTTTATTACCTTAAATGCCCTTTCAGAGTGGGAGTTTAATTACCAGTTTTACTATTAATATGTAATATCTTCGTAGTTTTTGAGTATTCCTGCGATATCCCCAGCGCAAAGTGGGCAGCTGTAATTCGACAATTTCTAGTTTTGTGAATTTTAGAGTGTGTAAATTGTACCTAATACAATGGCTGCTGGAAATCAGAGTTTACCAGTATCTCGGATTCTAAAATCAAAAAGTAGCGTCGAAGAGGAACCCAAAAAGAAGTCGCGTGAAGATTGGCGAAAAGCCAAAGAACTTGAAGAAGCCAGGAAAGCAGGAACAGCTCCAGCTGCAGTCGATGAAGAGGGAAAGGACATTAATCCACATATTCCACAATACATTTCAAGTGCACCATGGTACTATGGTCAAAGTGGACCTACATTAAAGCATCAGAGGCCCCAGGCAGACAAGGAGGAGACCTATTCACGCCTAGATGAATGGTATGACAGAGGTGTTGACACAGTATGTACAATGCATCTTGCACATTTTTCACAAAGCTAATACAAGTCTTGTTACAGAGTAAAGTTGTGACTAAATATCGCAAGGGCGCATGTGAGAATTGTGGTGCAATGACGCACAAGAAGAAGGAATGCATGGAGCGTCCCCGCAAAGTGGGCGCCAAGTATTCTGGAGCAAATATTGCACCTGATGAGTACAAACAGAAGAACCTATCACTTAACTATGATGGCAAACGGGATAGATGGAGCGGCTACGATCCTCGTGAGCACAAGGCGATCATCGAAGAGTGCCAGAAAGTGGAGGACGCTAAACGTGCACTTCGTGCCAAGAAATTGGACGCGAATGAGTCGGACGATGAAGATAAAGACGAGGACAAGTATGTGGACGAAGTGGACATGCCTGGTACGAAAGTCGACAGCAAGCAGCGTATCACTGTACGTAATTTACGTATACGTGAAGATACAGCCAAATATTTGCGAAATTTGGATCCGAATTCGGCGTATTACGATCCCAAAACACGTTCCATGCGTGAGAACCCCAATCCAAGCAAGGAAGACACGTATGCTGGTGAAAATTTCGTGAGGTTTACTGGAGACACGAACAAACACGCTCATGCACAACTTTTCGCGTGGGATGCGCATGAACGCGGCGTCGACGTGCATCTGTTGGCTGAACCGACCAAGCTGGAGATGTTGCAGAAGGAATTCGACAAGAAGAAGGACCAATTCAAGTCGAAGATCCAGGAGTCCGTGCTGGAGCGCTACGGAGGTGCCGAACATTTGGATGCACCACCAAAAAGCCTTCTGCTCGCGCAGACTGAAGACTACGTCGAATACTCCCGCTCCGGGAAGATTGTCAAAGGCCAGGAGAAGGAAATCGTCAAAAGCAAGTACGAAGAAGATGTTTACATCAACAATCATCAAAGCGTGTGGGGCTCGTATTGGAAGGGCGGTCGTTGGGGCTACAAATGCTGTCATTCTTATATCAAAAATTCATATTGTCTTGGTGAGGCTGGAAAAGCCCAAGAAGTCGAACTTCCACCACTCAATGTTCCAGTGGTTGAAGCGGAAGTTAAACCAAAGTCTGAAAGTGACGCCAGTAGCAGTAGTTCCTCCTCGTCTTCATCGAGCAGCTCAGAAAGCAGTGACGAAGAAGAGAAGGAAAGGAAGAAGTCTAAAGAGAAGAAAAAGTCTAAGAAGAGTATGAAAAAGAAGAAGTTGAAGGCGAAGCGAAAGAGCGAAAAACTGAAGGCAAAGCAAATTAAGGAGGAGAGTACTGAAGATAAATTGAAGGAGGCTTTGGCTAAAGAAGATGAACATCAGGCACATGTAGACACAGTTATGAAGATGGACGAACGTAAACGGCCCTATAATTCCATGTATGATGTGAAGAAACCGACCGAGGAGGAAATCGAAGCATATTATTTGAAACGCAAACGAGAGGAAGATCCAATGAATCATTTTTAATTTAATCTATCATAGCTGTAAATCTACTATTAAGAATAAAATAATTACTCCAAAAAATTCAACGATATGTTGTGTACAAATGAATAAAAATTGCATCAAAAATTGTCTGTTTTTCAAATCACGAAATAGCAATTTGTTTATCAGAAAGTATGATCCATGTGTTGATGAAAACAAAAACCAGAATACAACGAGAATCCAACGATAATAATCTATATATTATAAAAATATAAACATTATTAACGATTTAAATTACAATATAAACATTGATATGGAATTGTTTTTAGTCATTATCCTTAAAGAATCTTTGTAATATGCAGAACAACACCATCTTCAACCATCTGATTAACCAAGTAAGCTGTATTTTTAGCATCATCAAGCCCACAATGCTGTTGCCCAATAAAATCCATCTTAAGTGAGTTCAGTGCCCCCAACAAACCCATTGGTCTATCTTTGTACAGATCAATATACAACTGGCGAATATCAATCCACTGATTAAAATAGCTTTCCCTATTAAGCGATTTACGTCGACATTCTTTCTTTAAACAGGTGCCTAAATCCCAGTCAGACCAGGTGGCAAATGCACATTTTCGCCTTGCCTTTGGCTGACTGAACTTTGGAAAACTAAATCCATACTCTTTCCCAACACACTTAACCCAATCATCAAACAGGAGCAGAACTGAATCCAGTTGTAATGATTCATTTACAGTGCTCTGCTTGATGCTTGTTAGTTCAATGCAAAACTCAGATAATTGGGGATTCTCAGTTGGCTTAACATACATTTGAAACTGATCCAGTATTTTACCTTTATGCACATCCAGGAGAACGGCTGCAAATTCAATGATCTCATTCTGTGGTTTTCTAACTTTGCCCTCCCAGCATGTTGCTTCAAAATCTAGCACAATGAGATACTGAAATTCTTGCACCAGAGTCTTTTTCGTTGTGGACATTACTTCTAGTGCATCAAATTGCCTATTGTTATTATAAATTATAGAATCAACTACTTTTGCATGTTTGAAGGGTGGACTTACCTGGCTAATTGGCGAAGACCAGCCATTCTCTTGTTGTTCTGCTCTTTTGTTTTCAAATTAAAATAAAAATTTGTTGGTGCACCAAATATGAAAATCTTTGCAGGTTATGTTTGATTTCTTAGTCATTTTTCCTCAGCATTTGTCACGATAATTCATTTTGCGGGAAATCACAATCAAATCGATGCAGGATATAAGATTACCTACACCATTATCACTATTTGTCGCCGGTGCAATTATCTTCGCGTTTAAAATTTTCAAAACATTTCGTTAATCATTTCAAGTACCACTTATAAATTACAAATATAGGCAACCCAAAATACATCGACCATCTATGCATAGCTACCAATGCAGCTAAAAAGAAATCAAAGTAAAATCAATTTAACTCTTATAAAATTATTTATTAGAACAGCATAACTATGTTACTGATCCCATCCATCTAAATCATCACCCCAACCTTCTTCCAACTCTTGTGTACTTGTATTCACACTCCAATCAAACTTACTTGCGACTTCTTTTTCCTGTGCCTTTTGGCGTTCTGTTTCATTCGTTTCTGTGATGAGAAATTTGTTCGTCGTGTTGATAACGGGCTCCATATCCTGGAAGAAATCAAACTCCTCCGATCTCCGATTGGAATTCTTCATATTCTTGATATCCAGCTCAAGAATATCCGGCAGTTGACTGTTACTCACTGTATTTTCCATTTCTACGTGCGTTGGTTGCACCACCATATTCGTATCATTAACGGGTACGGAAATTGGTTGCAAGCTATCTGTTAGTACGGTATCATTCGGCTCCGAATCATTGATATCCCAATCATCCCAAGCTTCGTTCACGGGCGAAGCTCCCGCATCGAGCTGATTATCATCAACACCTTCATCAGTCAGCGTTGAAGTATCACCTTCTTCTCCATCCGGAGACGGTCGTTCAATGGAGAGGAGATCCACGTGCGTTTCCGTACTGGACGTGTTGCTTAAGATATCACTTTCACTGTTTGTATTGCCTGGTCGAACAGTGGACGATGCATTCTCACTCCGTCGTTTAATTGCAATCATCGTTGATTTGTGAACGATGGGCAGACCATCATTGAAAAGTTTTGCTCGATTACCACCGATAACAACAGTGGAACCCAAAATTGGAATCAAATCAGCTAATGAACGCAGCGTTACTGCAACTAAATGATCGTTTGTATCCTTAATACCTAATAAAAGCTGCAACAGAACTCAATCAATCAAATGTTTATGTTTTTATGGTCAATTACCTCTGGTAAAATGCTATTTTGTAATTGGTCATTGGTGAAGCAAGCTGTAAAGTTGCTGAAATGTTCAAGAAGTAAGAGTCGGATTTGTGCATCACGCACGCAGAAAATCTCCAGCAATTTCGGAACGATATACTCTCGGAAAGTTGCATTGTCGAATAACGCATCTTCTTGACGCTCCTTAAACGCAAGCAATTTTGGAATCACGTTTGCCTGCGCAGTCTTGTTTAGCAACAGCATCCGAGAAAGCAGCAAACCACCCAGTTGTTTTGCTACAAGCGCAGGTTGGAAAGTTCGTAATCTCTCGATAAGCGATATGAAGAATGCATCCTTGTCTTGATCTGACTTCAAAGGCAATTCCACAAGGAATGAGTGAATGATGATAAAATCATGGTTGAAGAAACCATCTTTGAGGAGACTAGCTAGTTTTGGACGTTTTGTGATGTCTACATGTTGTAAATTGTGTTTACACATCTCTAAGAATTGCTGCAACTGCACTGAATCTACAGAAAGAAAAAACAAGAATAGAGATTGGTTGCAAAATGTTATTTTTAACTTACCATCACTATTTGGTTTCTCATGCTTGAAAACTTCACTGACCAATACACCAAAGGCATAAATATCAATGAAATCACATGTTCCACATTTACTCTGTAAATGTGCATCTTCACCTGGATCAACAGCCTTGTCATATCTGTGAGCTCTTGCCTTATTCATGTATTCACTAGTCATTTCTTTAAATTTACACAAATATTCAAGGCCACCCAGTTTCCAACTGCCATCCCTGGTCACATAAATAGATGCAGTGCAGACATTATTATGTGAAGCTTGAGCTGTTTCATGTAGGAAAACTAATGCCTTCAGTATGGAATGTAAACCTATGCATATTTGCAGAACTGATTGACTCTGAAGCACATGTGATAATGGCTTCACATCCTCCACAGCCAAGTGATATTTGGAACCTTTACTCCATGAGCTGACATATCGTAATATGCATGGATGTCTATGTAACATTAAATTCTAGAAACACAGCAATGGTTGAACTTTGAGAGATATGGTTATCAATTCATTATACCTTGCTTGCTTTCTCCAATGGTGTCTGGCTCACCCATAACGAACCACCAACAAGTGGCTCACCAATAAAGACTGATATTTTGGTATTGCCAGCATTTAGCACAGCTGAATGGTGCGACCAGAAATCGGTGACTTCCACGGCTTTCTCCTCCAAGACAACGCCGGACATTTGCGACTGGTCGTTACCCATCCCAATTATTCCAATTGTATTGATGGCACTATTATATTATGCATATTTTAACAAACATCTTATCAATCAGCTGAGTGAAATTTGCTAACTTTCTCGCAAAATGTGAGGTTAGAAATGGACTGTTTACGCAAACTACACATACGTGGCGCCACTATAGCTTTTCCTAACCTGCTTGAAAACTTATAAGAGCACAAATTTTGTACACTTGCTAACTAATTAACAATTAAATAATTAAACAAAATGGCCAGTCCTGGTGAAGAAATTGTGATAGCAAATAATGTATCGGATAAAATGCCTCATTGCAAACACTTTGTTAAGCGCAAGAAGCGCTTTTGTAAAATGACTTTAAAGGCAGGTTTTGAGTACTGCGGAGAACATTTACCTCCTAACACTAAACATGAAAACTTGACTGATAATCAGAATAAAACACTCCGAGTTGTTTGTCCCTTGGACAACAAACAGTAAGTAATTAACATACATAATAAATAATTGTATAAATTTAGAAGAATATTATTTCAGTACATGTTTTGCACACAAGTTACAAAAGCATTTGAAAATTTGCAATGCCAAACCTAAGCCTGAAAAATACATACTCAAAGGTGTTAATTGTGGAGATATTTCCCCAGATAATGGACCAATTTTAAATCATAGACAATTATCATCTGTGAAAACAGAGGATATTAAAATTTTAGTTGAAAAAATTGAGAAGATATACTCAGGTATGTTTCCAATATCATAAATTACAAATCCATTAATTTAAGAATTTTATAGAGCATTTGGAACAAAGCATTTTGGAATCTTTTGAAAAATGTTCAATTGTTGAGGAGGAATTAAAGAAGCCTGAATATGGTGAGAAAACAAGAAAACACTTAGTGCAAGCTTCATCAATTCTTGGAATACTAGAGAAGCAGAAATTATTAACAAATGATACTTGTTATATTGAATTTGGAGCTGGCAAAGGTAAATAATTGAATAGATCAATATAAGGAGTAAAATTATAAAAGTAGTGTCTTGTTGTAGGTCAATTGAGCTTCTGGATATCACAATGCATAAAAGATTTAACAAATTCGTCGGTTTTGTTGGTAGAACGAGCATCACACCGACACAAATTCGATAATAAAATCGACAAATCTGAGAATAGTATTCACAGGATTAAAGTAGACATTGGAGATTTATTGCTGCATGAAGTTGATGTAATCAAAACTGTTAAAAGTATTATTGGAGTTACTAAACATTTATGTGGAGATGCAACTGGTCAGTAGGATAAATATTTGATGAATGTTATCATTACAATTTTTATGGCTCTTGTAGATTTAGCAATGAGGTGCATGCAAAATTATGCAGCAAAAGGTGGAAATGTTGGTGGAATGGTGATGGCATTTTGTTGCCATCATAGATGCCAATGGAGTTCATATGTTGGCAAAGAATTCTTTAATGTAAGTGGATATAAAAAAGTAATATTTACTTTTTTTACGTTGTTTGTTTATAGACTTGTGGGTTGACATCTACAGATTTTGATACCATTTGTGGAATGGTTAGTTGGGCTATTTGTGGTACAGGTCTTGGTCGAGATAAGGCTGATATCACAAGTTTAGAGCCAAATCAAAGGTAATCTTTCAATTAATTTGACCTGCTTGTTTAGTTATTAATGAATATCGTACTTGTAGAGATAAAGAATTGGGATTAACGCGTGAACAAAAAGAAGTCATCGGGAGGAAATGCAAAAATATCCTTAATTATGGCCGACTCAGATATCTACAACAAAAAGGATACAAATGCACATTAAATTCGTATGTGCAGACTTCAATTTCACCGGAAAACATTTGTATTATAGCAACGAAATAAGCCAAATAGGATTGCTTATAAATTAGAGGCTATTTGCAACCATTAATAATTCATAAAAGCAAAACTACACATTGTTAAGCGATAACAATATAATCTATTAATTTACTGTTAAATTCTGACTAATAAGGTGCTATTATCACGAATAAGAAACGATAAGGTTCTTAAACGTGCGCCGAAATGATTCATGATTTGTTTGCAATACGCATAATAATTTCACGTTTGATAAATTTTCGTTCATGCCTATTCATTAATAAGTATAAACTAATTCATAAAAACAGTATGTTAATTGATTGACATCTTTGCCAAGACCAAAAGTAATTGCTATTCTTAGTGTTATTTGGATTTTATTAGGCGCGTTACTAGTTAAATGAAATGCGAAGTGCAATTGTACGCAAGAAGAATTTAAATAAACAACGTTCTTCAAGATTGGAAAGTAGTTCCGCATCAAACTCATTGCGAGCAAAACAAAGACAATTCCAATTTAGCAATAAGAAGTTTAACGAAATCCAAAATGTTTAAAAAGTTGTGTTTTCTACTATTATTTCTAAATAATAAGTGTTATACAACGGGACAAAACAGATCTTCAAAATGTAATTATTGTTTTCGTTGTGAAAAACGACATAAACATAAGATTTTGTAGATGTTAATTTACCGGATTTTCATGTGGTTTTGAAATCTATCGAAGCTTTAGGAGAATCAAAATGCGCCAAAGATTTCGAAGTGTATGTGGATGGTGTTTTAAATCATGAAAAATGGGCTTTAACAAGTATTCAACATGTTATCAATTGGTTTATGTTTATAGTTTACCAATTTGAATTTTAGTGTTTGATTCAACTGTAAAGTTTCCCTTTGGTTTAATGTATGGGAACAATTATCAATTGGGAAATTTTGATGAATGTATTGGCGTTGTTGGAGAATCTGATGGAGCGAATGATACCACGAATTTATCAGGACAATACTGCCTTGTGGAAATTGCAGCGAAATCAATGCGCAGAAACATTACATTTGAGGAAATCTTCGGAATCGTTCGTATAAAATAATTTTAAGTGTTTGTTATCTGTGATGTATTTGTGTTCTAGAGACGGAAAGTCGACATGGCGAAAATGTTTTGGGCAATTTGCGTCCCATCTTCCTGTGTGGCGAATGAAACCCGGGATTTCGTCAAGGAACTCGTCAAGTTAACAATGCCAAGAAGACCTCTAGTGATAACAGTCGCGAATACCTCCTGCCATACACAAATTCAAAATCAAATTGATTTCACAGCAGGAAAAATCATTTTTTGGTACATTAATCTTCGCAATTTATATAAACGAATGATCTGATTTTTCATTTTAGCTTGTTCATTGTTGCATTTTTAATATTCATTATGTGCGCGACTGGATTTCATTGCTTCCATCTGTACAAAAAGCAATATTTCAGTGGATATACAATTAATGCAGTTGTTGAACAACATTCCTATCTTTATGAACTGTTTGTGGCATTCTCAGTAATCAAAAACGTATCGAAATTATTTGAAATCAAAACGGATTCGAAAAATGATGACCGATTGGATTTCATCTTTGGAATTCGTACAATTTCAATGTGTTTTATATTAGCAGGACATGCATTGATATTTTTGATAAGCGCACCGCATTTGAATAAGGATTTCGTGGAGAATTCGTTGACGAAATGGCAGAATGCGATTTTTCTTAATAATCCGCTACTGGTTGATACTTTTCTGTTGATTAGTGGGTTTTTAATGTGTCGACTTTTACTCGCTGAGGTGGAAAAATCAAAAGGACGAGTTAACATCGCCTTTTTGTATATTGGTCGTTATGTTAGGTAAAACCTCTTAAAATCCTTACAGGATTTGAGTAAAATTAATCTTTTTTGTAGATTAACACCAGCTTATCTTGTCATTTTATGTTTCTACTGCACATTTTTAGTAGATATCGGTAGCGGACCTTTGTGGAAATCTAGAATGCAATTGGAACAAGACCGTTGCTTATCTTCATGGTGGGCAAACATGATTTACTTAAATAATTACATTCAAACCGATGATTTGGTAAGTCAATTATTGCAAAATCAAAAATGTTATTACCATTTTCATTTTCAGTGTATGTTTCAATCATGGTACTTATCAGTTGATACGCAACTATTTTTATTAGCGCCATTACTGATTTTTTTATTATGGCATAAACAAATCCTTGGAGAAATTCTTTTAGCTTTCTTATCTATTATCAGTGCATTGGTACCGTTTATGGTAACATGTTCGCATCATTTGGATCCAACTTTAATGATTTTTCCACCGTAAATATTTCAAAATGTTGCAAATTAATCGCACTTACATTTTGTACTTTCAGAGAGATAAATGATTTAAGCAGCAATTATTACTTTAAAAACTACTACATCAAAACTCACATGAGGGCTCATGCTTATTTAATAGGGATGTTAATTGCTTATATTGCTTATAAAGCACCTCCAAACAAGTAAGTACGATGTACCGCAAATATAACATTACAATTTGAGTCGATTTTAGGCATAAAATCCCAGCAACAATAAGCATAGTCATCGGTTTTGTTGCGTTTTTCGTTGGGCTTGCATCTTTGACTTCAATCCTTGCTTTCTACCAACAAGATTACATTTATAATCCTGCAGAGGCGGCATTTTACGCATCTTTGCATCGAATTGGTTGGTGTTTTGCAATTGGATGGACTCTCTATGTTTGCATGACTGAAGGCACAATAATTTATAATTTTCTTTCTTGGAAAGCATGGGCCCCATTCAGTAAACTAACTTATTGCGCTTATCTTGTGAATGGATTGATTGAATTGTACAGTTTTGGACAAACAAGGAGTCCAAGATTTTTAAGCACCTACAATCTGGTAATTAATTTAATAACTCATCTAGAAAATTAACTAAAGAATATTTCTTTTTAGGCTTGTGAAACGGTATCGCATATTGTAATAACATTTTTCTGGGCATTTATTTTATGCGTTTTGTTCGAATCTCCAATTCATAACTTGGAAAAACTTTTGCTACGTCGTAAGTTGGTAATATTTTTGTAATTTTGTGAACCTATTTTATAATATTGCAGTGTACCATACAGCACCAACAATTCCAAGCAGGGATGTAAGTGCTAGACCAAGTATTGCACCAAGTTTTGATCAATCCAGCACTCGAACAAGTTTTTCACCAAGTATCTTATCAGTTATTTCAATTGGAAATGTGCAAGTTAATCAGAATCAACTTCATATAAGTGATTAATAATTCTTTAAATGAATTTACTATGAAATTATCAGATTATCATAGGATTCTAACATCTATGAATATAAAATGTGTAAACTATTCACAGTCAGCTACAACATTTGTAAAACAATTTTATTAATCATGAACAAATAAATATCTCTCGGATTTTACTGCTTAATTCGTTTCATCTACATAGTAAAGAAGTTGTAAATTGTGGCCTAAGTTTATTCAACTATTGAACGTATCAAATTCTTGGCGAAATGAAATCGAGTGCATTGGTAAACCAGCACGTAAATAACACGGAATTGGATAAAATGTAACGGATTTGCTGCTTATAGGACGCCCCAATTGCGTACGATTGTTCACCTTATTGTTGTAATACTTGCCTGCATTTCTCTTCCGTTGATAATACTACACGTTCCTCCGATGAAGATGGTTTGCTCGTCAAGTGATCGACAACTCGGAGAATCGTGGTAAAATGCCAACGATCAGAGCTAGCTTGGCTGAATCAATCGGGGATGACTTAATTTGTGTCACAGTATCATCATCAGGCATCATCTGTAATCAATTAAAATGAATTTATTATCTAGAATTCAGTATCAAAGCAATTTATACCTTATCAGCCACATGTTTAATAATTTGACCATCACCATTGATGTAAAAAGATGAAAATCCATCATACCAACTAAAATAATAGCATTTATCATCAATTGAAATGATATGCATTGCTGTGGAACTTACTTTTCTGCTTTATCAAACATTTCCTTAAAATTCCACAGCTTATATTTCCAAAATAGAAACATAACTTTCAACCCTGATATGCCCCTAATAGACCATCTGACTTTTACTGAATTATCTTCTGGATTCTTAGTTATTTTCAATATTTCAAACCTAACATATGCATATTTTAAGTGCCCTACTGTTCGCAACAGTGCAACCTGCTGAACATATGCATAAAGTCCCCTAAAATCAACATTTAGTTGCAAATTCCTGAATTATTTTAAATATACATACTCAGTGCGTTTTCCCCTAATATTATCCTCAAAGATAAGGTTTGGATGATAAATGCTATAGTCCATTGGCTGGATAAACAACTTTGGTAAAGTTTCACTGAGCTTCTGATAGATGAACTCAATTTGATCTGGTGATGGATTGGACTGACTGCTAGTCTGAGAGCTGGCTTCACTGGAGGCATCAGCAGCTTTGTAGCTTCTGCAAGTATTAACACAGAAATGTTCAGAAATTCATACCAATTAAATTTGTAAATCATTACTTTGGCTTCTGTTGGGTGCTGAACACTGTTGCCTTATCAGGTGTACTTAATGGAGAATTATCTAGAGTGCAGTTAAGTTTTGATGATGGCATACTGCCAATTGTACTAGGTGCATTACTCTTTGAATCATTGTGTAGATAGGACAATGTTGACGATGTAGAAGCAACTGTTGATTGACACCTCACAAACTAGAACATAATCACATTTAGCACCGCAATGTTGCTACATTACATACTATAATTGTTATGTAAAGAAATTCTGAATGGAAATACCTTATCAGCAGAGTGAAAATGTGTGTCTTTTGGTCGTTGCTCGAACAATTGCAAGCGAGGTGCAATGAACGAGTGAAAAGTGGTCAGCCGGCTGGCCAATTGCCGAATTGCGAGTGCCATGCTTCAACATCGATTGTCACGTAATTAAATCCTTTGATATTTCTTCTTCATTACAGGAAAGTCGTGCGAAAATCGTGTCGGATCGAGACGAATTCGATTAGGTTATAAAAGTGTCATATGAAACTACATAAAACTACTCATTCAAAATAGTTTCTTTGCATTTCTACTCAAAGAGGGCGCTGGCATGCAGTTTTGAAAGAAAAATTAATTTTATGTGAAGTTTTGTAGAATTTAGTTGAATCTTTGTAAGACGAATGTGATATTGATGCGGTATCGAATGTTATCAAAGAGTATTTTACTGATAGTGTTGCTGCACGTGAAATGTTTTTCGATTGCTTTTGTTTGTTTATGAGTAAATTTTCAAGCAATTTGTCATAGCTTACAATTAGTTAGATTCCATATGATAAATACAATAAGGAAATACAATCTGATTGGAAAAATAATTTGCCAATAGGATAATTAGTGAATTTATGACGTAATGAAAGTTGCCTATTGTTAATATCATTAACAAACTTAAAACAAAGTTTATGGTAATTTTTATGCGAGTTGGAATGTAATGACAACGAAAATATGAAAGCAGCATTCTTTTTATGCGGCTCGTTGTGCGTACAGCTTCAATTAGGCGTAGTTATGTGCGTGGCATTTGCCGTGAATAAAAGCAAACTTCCTTGCGCCCGGCCGTAACTTTGTTTCCCTTTCACGCGCGGGGACTCATAAATTTTCATGCCCTGCGCGTCGCATCGCGCGGCTGCTGTAATAACTACGTGCCTGCGTTCGGCAAAGATGTAAAATTCAATTAATTCCGAAGGGTAATTCCGTATTGATGCGTATGTAAAGCAGCGGCAGCGCACACAATAGTCGCGGGCGGCGGCGGCGACGGCATCAGCGTGGGGTTAACTTGCAGCAGGAAGAAACAGGAGCTGCAAGAAAAAAATACGCGTTAGACGAAAGGGGAAAAAAACGCGAGGGTGCGGATTTTTTTCGTTCGGCAGGGGTTGGCGGTAATTTCGGCGGTCCCTTAACGAAGCAAGGCGGCGGCAGCGGCGGCGTCGATGTTGCCTTGGTGCCCAGGGGAGCGCAGAAGGAGTACATAGGCACGCGGAAAAAATTAGAACCCACGTGCGCTCCATCTTCGGCCTTTATCCGCGAGCGTTAATGCCGCCGCCACGGCCGCCGCCAGCGGCGTCGTTACTCCTCGCTGAATGATTACGGAAGTGCCCCATACACTTAGCGGCTCGCTGGCGAAACTGCTTCGGCGCCGCTCCCGGCTGCTCCTGCTACTTTTTAATGCGTTCCCGTCCCGTTCATTCGCTGGCGAGGGATGAGTCAGTAGCGATGCGCTTAATTTTTCCACCACCTTCCGCCGCCCCCGTCATCCAGCCGCCTCTCAGCGGCGGCGTTTACATTATGACTTTGTTTTAGAATTAATGTGTTTTTCATGGTAAATTAAATTAGGGCCGTGGAGGACGCCCCCTCCGGCTGATTGCTGATGGAACTTCACAACCGCCCCCGATCGCGTTTGAACGTTGATCACTCAGGAAACATTGATATGCAAACGTTCGGCTGGCGCGGCCGCTGATGGATTAGTTTATGGCCAATTTAAGTGCCGCCTTTTAGTATCGATATACGCGCGAACAAAACTAATTTGCATCAATTCTATTAGCGCAGAGATGTGCTCGAATTACAAATCGATGATGGAACTTTTTTGAGGTTATCCATAGACAAGTAATAAGATATGAAACTCGCATAATAAACAAACGCTAATTACCGCTCAGACCACGGGTGGCGCTGTGGCTCGATACTTAAAAGTGACATTTGAAGTAGCTACCTGATCCTGGTATAATCCATGGATAACTTAGTTTGGATATGAACCTAATTACATTTTCTTGTTTTTTTACCAATAAATTTTTTTTCAGGGAAAATTGAGTGACTTTAAAACGTGTGCCAGTCAAGTTGTTATTTATTAAACCGGACTTATATGATAATTGATGACCTAACGGTACCATGTCGGGTACAATGGATGTTATTTTCTTTTATGGCGACAATAAGCACGACAATACGCACCATCTAAAGTAGACCGAAATTTTGCCTGGTGAATTTGCATGCGAAAACATGCAGAGCAGGGAGAAAGTGCGTGAAATCTCAAAGAAACTTCGAAACTGTATGCAATCCCAAGAATACCTTAGAAAGTACCGTTAGGTTGTAATTTTTGTGAAAAAGTAGACAAAACAATCGAGTTGATTTGTAGGCAACCAAGTATACATACGTAATTATTAAATTAACATTTAAATAATGAAAGTTTTGATTTTAGGTGATATTTACGTTCCATTCTTTGAATACTTTCGGAAATGATTATACAGAAACGTTCAAATTTGCAGCGGAATGCCCGAAAAACTAGAGAAACGTGTGCCTTCATGACAATGGTCTAAAAATGTACCGTTAGTTTCAAAGTACTTGCAAAATATCCGCAACAATAAAAGTAAACTGATTTATTACCATATTTAGAAAGTCAAAAATTAGAATACAAATGCCAAACAGAATACAAACACAAAATGGTTGCTACGATGGAATCATCAATTCTTGGACTTCAGTTGTTTGAAAACAACATTTTTGGAAAGCAAGTTATTTATGCAAAAAAATGAGGTTAAATCAAAAAATTCGAATTCCAGATTTCTGAAAAAGCTGGCAGGTGAGCACGAGCTTGCGTCACAAACAAAAGCAACGAGCACATGCCAGCTTTAACGCTCTCAAATAGTTTTTTCTTCGTTTTTTGTACCTCTGCCACCCTAGATCCAGCATGGAGTTCATTCTATTTCTATTTTTTGCCAAAAAAGCAGCGAACCTCCAAAAATAGGGTAACACACGTCTCGTGCCCGACTTGCGCGCACAATGTGCTTCCCAATTCTTTTTTTCTTCGCCGGTTATCTGCCTACAAGCGGTAGGTTTTTCGTCGAAATTTGGGGAAATCACAATCGCCGATCGCGCCGAATTGTGTACGGCCATCGAGGGCGCGCTTCTGCATTTAGTAACATTTACCCTGGTGTCTGTCTCTTGCGACAACTCGGGCATTAAATAATTTTGTTACGGTCACGCTGACAGCCAAAGAATAGGGGTGTAATGTTAACGCTATCGTATGTACACATTCATCCTCTTTCTCTATCATTTTTCCCTAAAAATTTTCAATTTTTACCCCCGTGTGTGTCTCATTTGATTTCTGGTTTTAGGCACGAGTGGATGCTTTTTATGGATTGCTGTTTGATGTCATACTCGACATGCGTTTGTTCCTTCCTCCATTTTTGGCCACCGTTCGAAAATACATAGTTTCAGGACTGAAGAGTGATTGATTCATTGCAGTTTTATCAGCGGCTTTCAATGAACATGTGGCAAGAGTTGGGGACGTGAAATGTGTCCCATTTCCGAAAAAAACGGGTTTTTGGCTTATTTTTCATTTTCCCCTTTTTCATCTGTCCGCAAACGTTTTCTAAGTGTGGGCGCAAGTCGATTAATGCGGAATATTTGATAATTCATTGCAATTTTGTTTCTGAAATAAAAAAATCAATATTTTTGTTTTTTATTCTATGCAACCAACTGTACATTAAATTCAAATTTTTTGCTGTTATCTCTTAATTCTGTAATCAAAAATGTACTAAATTTTTGTAATTGTCTTAATTATACAATAAATAATTACCAGACTTGATTTTATTATAAATTTAATGGGAAACTTTGGAAATTCATTTGAAAATTGTGGAATTGTATGAAAGTATCAAATTTCCTCAATGTATTTCCAAATTTTTTGATGAATTCCAATTGACTCCTATTCGATTTCACCCAAAAATAACCACCAACCAAAATGTCACTCACATTGTAACATTTAGAAGATGTTAACATGGAAACAGGAGATGTTTAAAAAGTAGTTTTTAAAAATGCAATTCTTTTCAAAAATAGGAACTAACGAACTTGATTTGACAACCTGACGGTTTCCCTAATAAAAAATTTCAAGTGAATTTCATTGTGCAAATTGATTTCATTTCCCTCCCAAAAAATTGCTACAATTTCCATCAAAAAATCGATTTCACATGGCGATAAAATATCCGTTAGAAATGCAAATTTCTACATCTGATTTCTGATTGACATCAAATTTCCAAATGATTAACTTCTCATCATTGTCCACAAGAAACTCAACATTGACCACACATCACCATAAAAAGAATCTCATCACGCTTTACTTCATTCAAATCAGAATCGTTCTTTCCAATTCGCTTCATTTTGAATTGCATAAAATGTGCCTATTGTGACAATTAAGTCAAAATAATCAACTGATTGCTGATGGACGCACTCGAATGGTCACTCATCTGCACTTCCCTCTCTGGAATGCATCCCGAAAAAGTCCTTCCATGTCTTGTTAGCATATCAAAACCGTTGACAACTCTTGAATTCAATTCCAACGATTTTTGCAAATCAAAGACAGCAAAATTCGTTAGAGATGCAGAAATGGCCACGTTGCATTCGAGATCAACGAGCGGAAATATCAAGAAATCTTGCAGCATGCCCCCAAAATCAGGAAGAGAACGCCCAGTGTCCATTTTGGAATTTCGTATTCTTCGGTTGATGTGAAATGAATGAATGCATTGATGGACAATGGAGTTTCCGGATTTTCGGGTTTATTCAAGCAAATTTCGGCCCCGATGGAAATTCAAAAGATATTTGCGAATTGTTAGGTTAAATTTCGCCCTCAACGGTTTCACTTCAAATGATAATTTTTCCTATGGGTTTCTTATCTTGCACACTCAATCGATTTAACGAATTCCAATTTTTTGATTTCATTTTTCTTGAAGAAAAAACTAAATTAAGTTGGATTAAATTCATTGACTTTAGATTTGCAGACAAAAACGAACAGTTTGCAAGCATCGAATCAATTATCTCAATTACCTCGGTTGGAAATCTCTTGTGTCTCTTGTTTGCAGGTAGCAAAATAACATGTGTGACCTGTAATGTTGTTTATTACCTGGTAGTTACCTGGTTGTTTTTTTTTGCTTGAGTGTTTCGATTCGGATGGGTTATTCTGGCAAAAAAAGTAGGTCAATTTTGGGCGCGTGCCGCGACCGGATACAATTGCCACCTCGAAATATACCTGCAATCAGTCATTTTCACCTGATTTGATTGCTCACACATCCACGTGAAGTTCCTCTTTCTCCACTCTTTTATTCGCTGTTATTCACGTCCTAATGTTGGTCCCAGCAACACGTGTAGCTTAAATAACGATTCAGGTATCATTCTATCAACTAATTCCTCATCAAATTAATGTAGGTTGTACGATTAGAGGATTTGGGGTTCAACTACCTGGACCATTTTCATTCAGCATCCCCAAAAAACTAGCATTTATGTATCAGCAAATAAAATAATCATTTTGGGTCAAATTGACGACAATACCAATAGCATTTCTAGATGGAATTTTGCAAATGTCTAAACGCCAATCGAAAGTACATTAAATTACCTAAAAAATAAGCTTTGAATTATTCGAATTGGACTTCCGGTTCCGAGATAATACGTAAAAGAATATGTAGTTGTGATCATAATGTCGAAGCAAATTGACGACAATACCAATGGTATTTCCGAACGGAATTTTGCAAATTTGTAAACGGCATTTGAAAGTATATTAAATTTCCAATAAAATGACGTCTGAACCACTTTTCTACGACCTCCCCTTGCTGAGAAACAGCTGACAGAAAATTAATGATAAAAAGTAGGAAAAATGCAATTAAAATAATCATTTTAGGACAATTTGACGACAATACCAATAGCATTTCTAGATGGAATTTTGCAAATGTCTAAACGCCAATCGAAAGTACATTAAATTGCCTAAAAAATATGATCTGAATTATTCGGATTGGACTTCCGGTTCCGAGATAATACATAAAGGATTGTAGCTTTTAATGCTTGGAAATACAACATGCAAGATTTGAAATGTGTTTTTGCAGTATTTCTGGGTGAATTTTACCAAATTGAAGTTCCTTTTCATAATATTTTTTTGAAGGGCTTGCCATTTGCATTGAAATTTCATTATCATCTCGGTTGCCCACCGATGCCAGCATCCAGCAGCGCAACATCAAGCAGCGAACGACGACGTTGGAGAACCATTGAAAATGTTAATTTTGCCTGTGTTTAATTTCCCTAGGGCGATCATAGCAGAGAACATTATACCGCCTACGAATGGCAGCCAAGACTCCCTGAATTCTCTCATCTCGTCGTCGTCGTGGAGGATGGCGTACCTGGAGGAAGAAGTTGGAGCAATCAACCACACATCGCCAGAAGCCAGGAGCAGTTAGGAGAAAGTGAACTCGACTGTGCATTTGAACTTCAAGGTTTCCAACCTCTCGCGAAAAAATGAGGTAACATATGCATACTTCATTTCTTGTACGCAGAGTACTCTTTTGTTTATTGGCACAAAGTTGCTCACAGTTTCCTAATTGGAGTTTCATTTGCAGCCGGAGATTTCATGCATTATTGAGATATTGGCTCACATTTGGTGCAACGGCAGCCGAAGAAGTCTTCACGTTCGGAGAGACGTGCAATTATGCATGTGGAACATGAGGCGAGCAACGAAAATGTGTAATCGCAGAATGTCTAATTAGCAGACCGCCAGAAGCGACACCAACTTGCGTTCTTCTTCTTGTCGTTGTTGTTCTTGTAATCCCGAATCGTATCGCTTGCAGTCGTACACGAATCGTCAGGTAGCAGCTAATTTGTCATATGTTCCTCATATTTTCTCCTCCATGTGTTGCAGGCCTTCCTGTTTTCACTTCGTATGTCATCCGACGAAATGACATATTACGTTATTATGCTTATTAGCTGCTGATGGAAATTACGCATATCGCATCCAGGAAGCGAAATTGATCATATTTGAAGTAGGCGTTCATGTGATCCAGACATGAGGCAGAAGACATGGAGCGAAATTATTGTTGTAAGGCAAGGTGAAAAATTCGAAAGTCACTAATTATCTAACCGAACTTACATGAAGAGATCCAACGACGGACACGTGCCGAGTTTCAATTCAGATGTGTCTTTGGATGGCACTCGACACCGATCACCAACTGTTCACTTTTTGACATCTGATGATAGACGAATTTTTAGTTGGTATTTTGTAAATCTATAAACGGTATTTGAAAGTATAATAAATTTTCAGTAAAATTGCATTTGAATTATTCTTATGCGACGTCAACTTACAGAGAAATTACTGATTATTAAAAATAGGAAAAAATAATCATTTTAGACCAACTTGACGACAATACCAATAGCATTTCTAGATGGAATTTTGCAAATTTCTAAACGCCAATCGAAAGTACATTAAATTATCTAAAAAGTAACGTCTGAATTACTCGGATTGGACTTCCGGTTCCGCGATAATAGATAAAGAATTACGTAATTGTGATCATTTTGTCTAATCAAATTGACGACAATACCAATAGCATTTCCGGACGGAATTTTGCAAATCTGTAAACGGCATTTGAAAGTCGATTAAATTTCCAATAAAATAGTGGCTGAATCATTTTTATAGGACTTCTACTTACTGAGAAACAGCTGACAGATAATTGATGACTAAAAATAGGAAAAATGCTAAAAAAATCATTTTAGGCCAAATTGACGACAATACCAATAGCATTTCTAGATGGAATTTTGCAAATGTCTAAACGCCAATCGAAAGTACATTAAATTACCTAAAAAATATGGGCTGAATTTTTAGAATCGGACATCCGGTTCCAAGATAACACATAAAGGATTATGTAATTCTAATCA
>JARJDZ010001663.1:0-21031 GCA_030264555.1 Aleochara sp. GC000083
GATGTATACTTCTCATAATGAAAACGAGTATTTACTGTACAAGCAGAACGTGTAGCATAAAGGATACTAAAAACAACAATGATACCAACGTCCTTGTTCCCGGATATTGTTCCATATTGTTGTCGGGAATGTTGATCGTGTCGTATTTAGGAAAATATGAGAATATACCGGAACAGAATAGCTACCATTCGGACTATTACCACAGATATTGGAGGTATTATTATTGTGTCAAACTGAAAATAGCTTCCGGTATTTTGGTAACTTTTTATTCATTTGTACAATTCAGTTATTTTTCCGAAAATCAAAAATTAATTTATACGCATTGCAAATTATAATTAATAAAACTATTATTTGCCCTTGTACCCAACTAATTACAGCTTAACTATTATTAATTTCAACCATTGCTATTACTCTAAAATTTGAATAACATATGCATAATGCATAATCAATAACAGAGGAACGAGATAATAAAAATAATGCGATGATATGCTTTCATTTGATGCATAATTGCATTTTGATATCGAAATTATCGCACGCAATGCGCATCATTGGGGGCGGTCGTAATTTGTGCAATCTTCGGCGGTCGATCAAAACGATTAACGTTGCTGACGTCGAAAATTGCCATTATTTCGTTTTGGGCGGCGATCATATTCGCGGAAAAGCGGAAAAGCAATAGCCGCTCCTACGGTTGTAAAATACAACGCATACGAAAATACCAAACGGATTAATTTATTGATGGCATCCAAATGAATAGACACGTTTCGAACAAAAATGCATTAGAGAGTTCAACATACAATGCTCATTTTCTTTTTGTAGTGTTCTAATGTAAGCAAAGTAATCTAAATAAAAGTTTTCAATAAGTAGAATAAAAAGGCAAAAATCTACAATGCACTAACCAGAAATTCACTTAGCTTCATATTAAAACTTAAAAAGCTCATGAGTTTCTACTTTCATATTTTAATAACGAAAGATAATTACCACTAGGAAAATTTTCTCTTCATTTGCGTTGCATTTTTGAATAAAAGGGACAAAAAACTTCAAAGTTGCGAAATTAAAAAGATGTTCATGAAAGTTCTGTCTGGTTTTAATGGAAATTTTAATTAAATCAACTAAAGAAAAGTAGTTGAAAAGTACGTTGAATATAATTTTTTCCAGCCACATTTTGTCTAATTCAATTAACACTAATCTTTTCGGATAGCCAAGCAGAAAATGACACAATTTCCGTTTTATTTGTTTACCAACAATAATTGCACACCTGTATGAGAAATGGAAGCATCGTATATTATTGCTTTTTGTATCTCGTGCATTGCAGGTTTACGACAGGCATAATATAATTTTCACATGGATGCGCCTTTATATTGACCCAATATCGGCGAGTAGAATAAACTTTGACGTTCAATAAACGTTTCTGATACGTGGAAATTCGAGAAAGATGTGCTAACAGCTCCAACCTACACAAACGTATAAGTATATGAAATATCAACATTGAACAATGTGGGATTGAATATGGAGTTTTCGTTTCGTGGTAAATTAAATAAGGAGCGAGTAAACAAACTTAGCCGGATAAAAACCGAAATAATATTAAACCGGATACTGCGGGAATGGTATTCTGGGAAACTTCCGGAAAAGTATAAGATGATAGAAATCAAATATTAGAAGGCATCAATTGAAACTAATGATGCAATTCAATGAATTGTACGATTTTTACGATCAATTCGATCCAATAAAACTAAACCAATCAAGAAGTTTTTTTAGGTAACTTTTAATTGAGTATCACCCGTCTCCAAACTAAATCAAAAAAGCTTCATGATACAAAATTGGATTTACTGATGATTATAGGGAAGTTTATTTTTGGCCATATTTTTTCAAACTTTGGACGTTTGAATGACAACTACAGCAAAGACATTAATTTCATCGCATGTTTTGTCTGCGTTATCGTGGTAGCATTGAAGCATTTTCACGCTTGGTGAGTGATTTGAGCATTTTTCATTCGCTAGTGCCTGAAAAAACGTCGAGAATTTGGAATACAGTACACGATATGTTCGATAATTGCAGGTGAACAGAACATTATTAGTACCAGCATAAATATATACACACGGTTCCAGTCATAGATACTCGTTCTGATAGGCATTAGTGTTAATTCAACAATAAATTGTAATTACCTCCGTTTGTGGCGCATGAGCCTGCTGTGATCCCTATCACAAACGGGATATCATTCACATCCACAACATTCGTTTCCCGAATTACGCCGAAACATTGGAATAGCCGAGTTAATAATCTAAATCTAAAATGTTAATTACAGTACGCAATAGTTTCGTGACCGATTAAGATTCGAATCAAGCGATGCGGTTAAATCATACGAGTGCTTTGCAAATCATCAAGGATTCTCATTTGCTGGAGTATTTTCGGTTTATGCTTCTGGAAATTCAACAAAAGCCATTTGTATTGATTTTAATTAATTAGTATCCCATCAAATCCGTTTTAATTATTTTTTTATGATGGGGATTTGTTTTCCAAAGTTACCCTGCTTTTATTAAACTTTATCCTTATTAACGAGTGGCAGGTATTGATAAAATTTTCTGATATGTTTTTAGAATGCTTCAAGCTTGAACACAAAATCAGCACCCTTGAATATTAAATTTCTTCCTAGCAATAATATTTCAATTAATTGATCACTCAAGGAGAACTTTGCATTAAAATATCCCGCCTCAGAAATTATATGCAAATTTACTCAGGACGAGAATTCGAGGTTGATTATAAGCAACTGCATTTCAATATTGATTTTCCTTCAAAAACACAATTCAGAACACAAAACCTGGTCTACATAAAATGTATAGGAACCGGAACACTTTTATGTTTACTTCGTTTTCCATCCTGCCTTATTTTGTTATTATTAGAAAAATAAATATCCTTTAGCTATTTGAATACAATGGATGTTTGCACTTTGCGCGCATTGTACCAGCTCGATAATCGTATAAGCACATTTCGCTTTTGTGATGTTGTATCTCACTTTTTTCTCAAACCGGAAACTTTTAAAGCTGCCTACCTACACAATTTTGAGTCGATATTGCACAAAAGAGTTCTCTGCAAAATATTTAGTCTGGCGAATATTCGTCGAGTGTTGGGGTCGATATACATTTTCCATCAGCAGCATTTTTGCATTTCGCTTCGGAAGAAAAATCACACGCGCCTTGGAATTTCAATAACGCAAAAGCAAGGGAAGGAAATATAAGCTTTTCACGTACAGCTGACAAATCTCACTTTAATGTCGTCTGCATTGCACGAGGACACGCAGCAATCGGAATGATATCCTCAAAGCAGTTAGAAGTTGTATTAGAAATTTTCGATCGAAAGTTTTGCATATTGCTTCGTCGTGCATTTCCACGTACAAACATTGGATTATTGCGTGTCACATTCCGAGATGTATGAAAAATACCAACGATTCACATCAGAGATGAAATTCTGAAATTAGAACGTATTCGAACTGATCAGGCTATGCAATTCAATGATCAGACTGTGCAATTCAAGTTATTAAGATTCTCTATTTATATTTTTATTTAATTGAATATCAGAACTTTATTTAGTTGATAAAGCTTGAAATTTCGGAATAGAGGAAAACTACTACATAGATTATCATTTTCTGGGTTGTTATGCCTTCATACAAATATTTTATTGTAAAAAATGCACAGTGTGTGTTTTACATCAGAGCAGAGAAGTGAAAACTTCAACAGAAAATTTGTTTTTATGATTACAAAACAATAACAGAGTGTTTGGAAAATATAATTCCTACAAGCGAAAGCTGACATCATACCTTTTAAGATGTTTTTTTGATCATCAAAATCGGTCAAATAGTTCTTGAGTTATATAAAAAAACATTTCTTATGGAAATTTTACATTGGCAGAAAAATACACTTGTTATGTAATCTTTTCAGGCGCCGTCTATTATTCTATTATGTTCTATTTTACTCTTGCAATACTTGCATTCCGTAACAGGTGCATCATTGTTGGTGCATAATGGCTGGTGCTTCAATGTTGGCGCTGACCGCAACTGAGTAAACACTTCTTCGGGGAAGCTGTCAATCAAGTTCATTCGAAACGAACCAGTTCTCTTCTTTACATTTTCATCAATATCTCCGAAACGAATGATCCAAATGCTATCAAATTTTCAGGGATTATTTATTATATATTCATTGACATATTTGCAATATCAGGAATCAATTTGTTCATAAATTATTAATGTTAATAAATAATGATTGATTTTTCTTAGTTCCAACACGATTTTCTCACAAATGGCTCGACCGATTTTCATCAAATTTTGAATATAAACTAATAACATTAAGATACCTAACATATTGTGAGTGGAGGAGTTATGAAATAACCGGTGGGGGCACTTTACTATGAAAAAATGAACCAATCGGTTTGTGTAAATGAATGTTTTTGCTAATGCATAATTAATGTGTTTATAGACAGACTCTTTTTCAGTGGACTTATTAAACTAATTTATTTATGTAAAGGCAGTTTCGTTGCGCATTCAGCGTATGATTGAAAATTACATAGTATGTAAAAGTTATTTTCTTGAGTGGATGTTTCCTTCCAAAGTTGGATGGGTGATTATATATACATGGGTGAATATGTCATATGAGGGTGGAGCAATGAATATCAAGAAAGAAATTTGACAAATTGATTCGTTTCTTTATGGCCATATGTTCTTTTCATACATCTTTTAGGTCTAATAATAATAATAATCCTGGAAAAAAACATAGCATATTGCAGACAAAGAAAACTTTCGCACATATATTTCTGGCAACATAGGAGACAAAAACTTGCAGAAGAACCAAAAATTGCAAATTTTCCATAACTTAATGACATGAAGACAAAGAAGACAAATTTCATAATTTTCATATTAATATTTCACAAGAATGACTTCGTTTGTATGCACGACTGCATTGATAATAATAGAAAATATCGATTAAATAAACATATTCATGTGCCATAAAACGTTCAGCCAAGTTGCCAGGCTCACATGAATGCATGAAATTCCCATATCCAGGACTCAATATGCATAAGTGCCGTTCGACTTTGTTATATAATGCAAACACATAACATGCGCGCGTTCTATGAGTATTCATTCCGCCCTTGAACTGATTTCCACTTGATTTGCACCACAACTTGTGATAGTCCAACGAAGGTGGGTGGTGTACTTCTATGGTATGAGAAAAGGTGCACACAATTTATCCTCTGATTACGTTATAACGTTTTTGCGCCATGAACTCTTTCCATTTTCACCATCGAGTTTTTCCGTTTTTCGCAAATAGTTGGCTAGTTTGAAACGAACGAACCATTGAATAAAACATTGGCAATTGGGGACCGCATATGAAATCGACTTTATTTACTTTTTGGTATGTGCCCTCTGCATTCCTGTACAATCCGACCACACGGATTACTCGTTGATATACGATTGCACGGAAATGACCCGTTCATGCGTTGTAATCTGATATGTGAAACGATCAGCGCTAAACGAATCGTTGAGCGGTGGATGGGTGCGACCACATGGGGGGTGGTTAAGCAGGGCGACCGTGATTTAAATAAAATTGGTTTACTGGCGCAGTGGTTGGTAGCGATGCGGGGCCAAATAAATCCGGTCGCAAATCGCCCGCTGATCCTTAACTTGCGAATGAGTGTTTTGCATGACTGCCAACGTTACTATCCGTTCCTCGTTAGTTTTCGTCCTTCGTTCTTCTTTAACGAGGATTGCTGTTCGCAATCACGTTTAGGCATTCATATATTTGTTGATAGCTGAACCAGGACATTTTGTTGAGTTGAAGGTTAATGTCAGGTCAACATGACTTTGATCTATTGAGGAAATGCCATGTTATGTTATTTCTAAATTCCATACTTTATATTGATTGGTACCAAGCATAAGATCAAAAACTGGTGGACTTATTGGACTTTAAGGTTGCATGCGGATGAAAGTGGATGGAAACTAATAACTGCTCGTCTAATTGATAGACTTTAATTACGTCCGTTCGTTGGGGTTGGAAGGAATTTCAATTTGGAAGGTTAATAAAGGGAGCTATCCCAAAGTTTTAGGGCCTTAAATGAAGTCATCGAGTGCTAAAATTACTCGTTTTGCTTTGTATCAAAATATTTCTTTACCAGTTCTTAATATCATCGAATTTTTCAAGGAACAATTCAACTATTGAATTTTCCAACCGGATATTGTGATCCAACAATTTCAGCAACACTCTTCTGCAAAAGGACGAGTAAATTGAGTTGCCAATATGAAGTTAGCAACTGAAGGATGTTGGCTAACATTTACTCTACGCTTTGACCCGTTGCACATAGTTCTGATTGCAATTTACCCCTTGAAATCTTGTTATGCATCAAATGCACTCTGGCTCTAATTAAAAGTTAGCTTTCACTACAACTCTCTATTAGTTTGAAGTCAATTTGTGATTAGGTTATCCAAATGTCCTTAATTCTTTGAATTTCATTTAGATAACTTTTTTTACATTTGGAATCACTCAGAGGACTTTTGAGACGGTTGATTGCAATTAATCAAAAATTTAATCTTACGACAACAACTTTTCATCCCGAGCGCTAATGGGAATGGGGCCATCCAATATCCATCCATGCGGAGCAATTTTCCTCTCCCATATCGTTCTCGCTCTCCCGCATCGCCATCCGCGCTTGCTTTTGATTAATTAATAATTTCGCCTAATGCGATGATGGGGTAAACAACGCATGCCATTTCTACCCTCGAACGTACTACTCAAACTTTGGCATCTCACGGAAACTATAAGCTGAAGGAACAACGCACCTGAGCGTTCTCCTAATTGAAAATTTCATTAATTAAAGTAAATTGCGTAAGCATTGTTGAAATTTCTACCGGCAAATTATTGGAAATCGTCGCAATACTTTAGTTGAGAATGCATTGTCTGGATTTTCATCCTTTGAAATATTGGATGATCCCGCAAGTTTATCACAATGACGGATATTTTTGTTGTCTTTGCTTTCTTCCTGGTTATGGTCTGGACGGTAGAGTACTCCCGAGTGTACAACTAAGCAGGGAGAATTACAACCGCCCCTGAAGAAAGTTTCACCAACGTTCGAGGAAAACTGTCTGGGAAGAAAACCGTAAAATAAAACTAAAATTTGTAGCTCACAGGTTTTGTTTTTCAATGATGTCCCAGAGGGTTTCTGTTCACAACTAAAAATCGTTATCTCAATCTTGGGTCAAGCATTTAAGAGTTCAGTTTTCATGAGATATTAAAAGCTTTGCCGTGTTATTGGATTTAATCTTGGAGTAATGCGGATTTTTTGAGATTTGTACTATTGAATGCATAAACCGAGTAATTGATATTGCATCTCAAACTGAATATGCTGAAACTGTCCTCTCGACTTGGAGGGTTAATTCCTGAATAGCGTAATCATCATTCGTAGTCCAGGGCTTATCGCTGAAATCCAGAAGCTACTTGAACTGCTGAGTCCTCTATTTGCAGAAGCATACTCGCAACCCTAATTGAAATATCTTAGGCATTCACTATATGTAATGCCAAGGTTTTCAATTAATTAGCATTTTTGTGAAAACACAAACTTCAGTTTTGTTTTATTCATTTGAAAATTTAGCAGGTACAAAGCCATCCTAAAATTTGCATCTGGATATGAACATACAAAAGAGAATTTGCAAAGTTCTGATTTGAATTGAGGCTAAACCTGCAATCGGATTAATTTGGGGATTTGCTGCAGTCTGCAATAACTTATGAATACGTTTGAACGATGCTGATGATGGAATCGAATCGGATTGCGCACAATTGTTCTACAGGACATTGAACAATTGAGTGGCGTTATCGGGAAGCAGAGCAGAGTAGCCACTTCAGGGAGACAATAAATAAATCAATTACGGGATCGAATTGTGTCTGCCATCAGCGCACTTGCGGTTTGCAGACATCAGGAATTCACCATGCTTAGTGGGTGTAATGATGGTCCCCGTGCAATATGCATGTTCGATGAAAATCTATACGATAACAAACCAATTACAGGTATCACCTTGTATGATTTTATGCGGCTGAAATGCTTGATGAACAACTCGACTGGGAATTGTGGGTGCCGAATCAATAATCGTTATCATCACGTAGTCATTAATTCGTTTCATTTTTCATTAATCATTATGCTGCCCTGAGCACTGCATGCATGTGTTCAGAATCTGAGTGAGAAAGCTTTCATTAATCAAACGTTAACTCTGTAACTGCTTCATAAGCGCATGAAATATTTAAGTCTATTAATTATGGAAACACCAGTTGTGTGTAAATCAGTAGAGAATCGAAAAAAATTTTTTGAATTTACATGGTTTTTTCAATTAAATATTTCTGCTAGTTCAGATTACAGGCAGTCAATTTACTAATTCATTGAACCACTAATCATTTTCATCATTAGGTAATTTCTCTCTCAAAACTTTTTATAAGTTTTTGATATAATGACTTTTAACATGTTTTAAAACCAAGAAGTTTTCATATGTTTCATATGAAATTAAGGCCCTTAAAACTGATTTTTCAAACTATTGCAAACTCACATAATTTTGCCATTTTCTCAACCAATGAAGGAAATTATCAAGAATCTGGGATTTTAAAGTTGTGAAACTTGTGTAAACTTTACTCTAGGAACGGAAATGAACACCCGTAAGTTTATAAATAGAAATTATAATGAATATAGTTCTGTTGGAACAACTCTGATGAAGCTAATTGCAAATTATAATTATCTTAATGAATCCAGTCATAAAAAATAAGGAAAAACATATTCTGCGACGAATACGAATGCAAATGCATTTTCATATTGCGTTGGTGCTTATATTTAGACACTCTGCAGATATCAAGGCTGAAACCTCCCCTCGAGGGAAAACTTGGAACACATTAACTGCAGGCGACCATTCCAGCATTTATTATTTCCCAAGTAGGCACTCAGGTCCTCCGACGTCGCAGACGTCGATCCTGATGGCGCAAACTGCATGCTACGTTAGCTTGAGCCCTGCTTGTCCGGTGGAATTGTCAGGATCATCATTCCGCTATGCCGCATTTAATTAGCTTCTTAAATGGCCTAGCGATGCGCGAATTGCACGAAAGCGAATTTGACTTGGTCCCGTCGTCCTACTTACTTGAAATATCCAATTAATATTTGATCTGTTAAAAGCTTGATATTGTCTTTCCATTGCGCTGTTTAGTAGCATCAGAAAATAGTATCCTTACTAACGGAAAATATGATCCTGTATCGGTGTAGCCATCCGGCGGCAGGATCGCGAAGCTCTCGCTTATTGAACGTAGAGTTCACAGGCGGCGCCACAAGTATCAGTTTTGAATTTTGCAACACGCTCGGATTGCATGTGCGAAATCTATTTATAATTGCGCGTTTCCACATATTTAGCGTAAATACATTTTTACTTGCCGCATGCATAATTAATAGGTTATTACGTCGCGCGCATGAAGCATTTTTTCGATACGTACATTTTCTGCAGACTTATTATTTCAATTTCCTGCCATCCTGCTGTTTGTATGTGGCAAAATAATGGCGCACGAGGTAGAATAAGTGTAAGTGTATAAATACAAGTACGAATAGTGGAAATGACTTACACATGCTGAGTGTGCGTGGAATATAAACATTTCTTTGTTTTTGAAAAATGCAAATTTAGTCCTTGTTTGACTCGTGCTCCTGTGGCGTACAGGTCGGTTACCAGTCGGGTGCGTGAGAAATGTGGGCAATTGTGGGATAGAGGTCCTCAACGGCGTCCTTTGATAAGTGGGGTAGTAGTGTGTGGACACATTGGTGACGTTTGCGGGATGCTGGATGCCGTCTAGGGTGGCTGGCAGGCATTCAAAATGGCCGCGCGCTAAACCGCCACCGCCGCGTTGTGCTCCAGCCGGCTGCTGCTGCTGCCGCCCCCGCAGCCCGAGCATATTTGGGGTTAAATCCGATGAGGGCGTATCTGTCGTGTGCGCTCCAGCGTCCGCTCGGCCGTGTGATCAAAGGTGGTGGGCATTTTATTATTGCCGGCCAAGCGTGCTCCCTCTGCTACCAGCGTGTCATCCGGTGGTCGCCGCTTCCAGTACCGCCTCCACGCTCCCTTCCGGTGTGCGACTGTGGGTGCTGTCCGCTAGCTGCATCGAATCCATTACGATTGCTAATCTATGCGTTCGTGACCATCGCAATAATTGCGTGTACGTGTACGCGAGCGAAAGTGTTTGTTTCATCCCCCTGGTGGCTGTGTGCCGCCTCCGACCGCGCAGCATCAGCAGGAGCAGCGTGCGTACGCATCCGTGTGTCCTCGTGTTTTTCCTTGCGGTTTATTGACACTGCCGTGATTACGACACCCGGTCACGTCACGTGTGCACGTGTGGTGGCCTTTTGTGTGCTTTTCGGTGGTCCACTCGATGGAGTCGAAGGTGGTGGTGGTACGTCGCAATTAGATCCTTGCATCCTGTGCGCGCGTCCCCCGAAGGATAGACTCAATCAATGGCAATAAGCAAATAACACCAGTCGTCGTCCCCTTTGACCTCTCGTCCTTCCTCGATCTGCGAGCACCTCGCCAACGGTGTCGCCCGTGATGCATCTCCTCCTGCTGCTGTCGCTGAACAAGTGCAAGTCGAATGTCACGTTGTGGAATGCGTCGGCCTCGGCGTCGTGGAAGCAGCACTCCTGACTAACGCACTCGGCCAGCAGGACGATGGGGCAGGACTTCTGCACGCGGAAGAAACGCAAGCGAGTTGGGAATGCCAGCACTTGCTGTCCATGCGGACCTGGTGTGCTACGCGTGCATCCCTCACGGTAATGGCACTTCTTCTCCTTTCTAGAACTCTTTGTGTTTCGTAGTGAAAAGATTTGCGTTTTTCATTTCAACTTTGACGCGAAGGCTCGAGTGCTTCCGCCACCCACTCATCTTCGCTGCCGCCACTCATTTCCCTCATTGTTGACATTTCGTTCGATATTGCGCCTGCCCTCAGGTAGGAGGCACAATTACGATTCCTGCGAATGCGATGTGGGCACCATGTGCCACGTCGACATCGGTAGAAGGATGATGGAAGTGGAGGCGAAGGAAGAAAGGATATTGAAGTAAAGAGGAAATTGGCTTTTATTTGCATCCTCATTTTGGGTCTGCTCTTCTACATTTTTATTACGACCTTTACCATCGACCTTTGTGGGTATCTTCCAAAGCTCTCTATGTTATTTTGCTCAGGGTAACCAACCTCATTCCAAGTTGATGCACCCCAAATCGGGACACTATTTTCTAAGACCAAATTGAACTTAGCATCTTGATACAAGACCACTTGTAGTAGTTGTAGAAAATTTGGGACAATGTTGTCTTCAAAGAACCCTTGGACGTAGTGTATATGAAGACATTATCAATACAATATTGCAGCTCTTTGTTAGGTTGTTGGGGGTGGTATGAGGGGTGATGCGGGGGAGGGCAGCGGTCACGAATGACGTCGATCCTTCCACTCGGTGCCGCCACCGCCGCCGCCTCCGAGCGGTTTGACGTCACACAGCGTGAAATCTATGTGTGCACATGGAGAGCAGCATGGAAAACCAGGACATCAGCAAATCTTTATTACGCTGGCAAACGCGAACCACACTTGAAATCTACATTTATAGAAAACTGATGGTCGCTGGCTCGCCTCAATAGTGGAACAAAGAGGGGCAGCAAAGAAACCCACTGCGTTTGTATAGTAAGAGTCAGAGAGGCTCTCAAATGCTTTTTTGAAACGCAATCCTTGTGTATTTTTCGCCCGCATTTCCCGCCCTCGCCATCGTCACGATATTCAAATGTCTTATGCATATTCATGCAATTTTCATAAAAATTAAATACCACGGAACGCGGTCAGAGGCGGCAGGACACATTCAATTTCCCCACGAATTCGGAACGATTGCGTAAACTTGATAATCGGTTTATGGAAATGAAGCGAACGTGTTTCTTGGAGTTGTATGTTTTTCTTGCCCAGAAAAAACGAAAAACGAGGCGCAACCGAAAAGATACGCTGCCTAATTTATTTAGACAAGTTGTAAACGATTTTTTCCTGCTCGGGTAATATTCCCGAGTCACGAGCCGCCTCCTCGGTGTGTGCGCTGTTGTGATTATTTTTCGGTGCATGCCGGGGCCGGTTGATTTACAAAATTGAAATCGTTGCCGGCTCCGCCGCTGTGTGCAGACGGCGGCCACACATGCGCACCAGCGTTGCTCCTTCGGCGGCGGCGGTGGCGGCGAACAGCAACGAAGGCAACGACAACAAGCCGAACGGCGGGCTGAGACCATCGCGAAAGGCCCCACAACGTAAAACGTCATATCGGTGTGCTCCGCATTCGATTCAGACTTGGTGCCGCCTCGTGCCTACGTGCAGAACCCGCGTCTGCCACCCCCGGTGCGTGTGCGAATCGCCAGGACCATCGCCGCCACCAGCCATCCATCCATGCACCATCATCCATCCCCGGCGACAAGCATCAAGGTCGATACTGTGATATGCGGCATGCTGTCTGTCGATGGTCGCGCTGTCGCAGTGATTGGGACCTAGTAAACAACAAAAGCATGTGCGCCCGACCCACTAACAACAACAACATTTTGTCGGCACCATTATCATAAGCAACAATCGGCAGCAATTGCCAGTCCGAAATTTTGGCCATAGTCAGTGGTGGTGCCTCGTGTGTGAGTATATGCGAATGTGCGTCGTTTTACTTTCATTGCCCCTTTTTGCTGTGGGGGATGATCGACTAACGTGGAATAATGACAGCGAAACTGGTGTGCCATGCGTGCGCGCGCGCGCCTTCGTCGAATTTCCCTTTGCTGCTTCGTGGAAAGTGTAGCACGCCGAATCTATGCTAATGCAAATGAAAACCAGGAGGAATACACCATACAGAGCGAAGACTTGCTGATGGTGCTTGCTGAACATCAGCCCCAAACATCGCCTCTGACGAGGAGAACTTGTGCGGGTTGTGTGGGTTCTGTTATTCCAATTTTATTGGGGTTTGTCATCTTGGGTTTGACAGCAACAACACTTACTACAAATACGTTCAATTATTGATGAACCATGGTGAACACGCTGTGTTGTGTTATTGGTGAACACTCGGGTTGCAAGTGAAAGGGGACAAGCTGTCATAAGCGTATTACCGTGATTGGTCCTTATTACTAGCCGCCACCAACGCTTGTGCTTGTGGTGTTTGTAGTTGCTTATCGGATTTTCCACAACGTGCTCGGTGATTGTGGACAGCAGACAACCAAATCTAGGCCAAATCAACAGTTATTAGTAAAGCTGATTGTGGGCTCTGAGGGAAGGTGCGAAGCCTTATGGTATAGAACAAAGAAGGTTGGGAAGGTGTTCGAGAAGGTTTGGGCTTGTTGGGTGCAGTGCGGCGTGTGACCGACTTCTGCAGAGTGTACGAATCAGCTGATGGTGATGGTGTCGTTGAGGAGGACATCGCAGGCCGTCGTCGAGGTGCCCTGGAAACTCGCAGGCGGCGATCAATAGCAGAAGCACTGTTGCTCTCGCGCCCCGGCTTCGGCGCCGGCTTCCTAGCCTCTGCTGCTCCTCGTCGTCGATGTTGTTGATCTTGGCCGACGACCATGTAGCATCGGCAAATTCCTGCCCCAATCTACTCAGAATAATGCGGCGGAGCAGGTCAACCACGAGCAAATAATGATAACGATATTGTTCTGGCTATGGTCCCTCATACGCGGTTTACGATACGCCCCAGCGTCCCCCAAGCCGTCGCCGACGCCGTCCACCAGCACGCTTCCGGGCCACCATCACCACCATCACCATCATCATCACCATCACCGGCATGAGTATCCCAAGCAGCACGAGGACGATGAGACCATCTCGATCATACCCACCTCGTTGTCCTTGTCGACACCGTCGGCGTCGCCCGACCCAGAGGCCCAAATTGTGGACACGTCTCGTGCGGCGACCACGGCTTCGCTGGACTCGCCCGACGACCTGGAGCACCCCAGTGAGTTGTCGTCGGTGACGCGCTACTCGGGGACGTCGAACTCGTTCTATTCGAACTCACGTGGCGGGTCGTGCATGTCGCGCGACTCCTCCATCGAGTATGGTGGAGGTAACGAGAGTCGACACTCGGTGACGAGCATCTCCTCGTACTCGACGTCAAGTCGACGCTATGAAATCATCGGGCAGAGGTCCATGGACTCACGTGCTAGCGTCACCAGCTTGTGGTCCTCAGACCTTTCCTCCAGGCGAGATTCGGAGGCGATTCCTGAACATGAGGTTGACTCGAGCGATTCGCGTGCTTCGTTTCAATCGGCTTCTGAGTCCTCCAGGAGACATTCTGAGATCATTGCACGTCGAAGACGTTCTTCAGCAAGATCCTCGCAAGTTCGTCGTCATACACGTAGATTTCCACTTACTTACGATAGAAGAAGGACTACCGGGAGGTATTTATATATTATGGTCTTTACATCATTTAAGGTTTGACCATCTCAGTATTTATAAGGTTTTTTGGTCCTTTTAGGTCCGATCAGTCTTTTATCTAGGTCCTTGATCCTTCCTTGGTCTTCCTCATCTATAAGATAAGTTTCTCCTTTGAATTCTTCTTCAGTTTCAAAACTTTTCAGTTATTTCCTTTTTTCAGGCCCATTCTCCTCATTAAAAATTGCGTTCCGAGCAAACTTAATTATTCTTCAACAGATGTAAATTACATTTCATCATCACTACTTGTAGCAAAATTTGACTAATCCATCACTTTGGTGATAAATGTTGTTTTATGATATGGCTTGCGATTAAGGTGTATTATACATAATTGTATATCTATCACTCCGCGTGTTATCTTGTCGCTTAAGTGAGTTGTCAACGACTTTTTAATTCAATTCGAAGTTGATAAAACGAATTCGAATTTCTACACTCTTACATCTCCACCGAATGCACATGTATTTCAGTCATGTATTTTGGTTTACTTAATGGACCACGTTCGATGTGTGTATGAGGCGCATATTTGGCGAGCAAATAAAAAGATAAAAGCGATTTCTGATAGCACACGTTTGAACACGAAAACAGCGAGCACCGCCGAACGCAGCAGCCACGAACAACGTGTGTGTGTATATAGTTTATTATTCATTTCTCAAAAGGAAAACACGACATACATGCAATTAGCAAACAAGACGATTTAATTGCCCACGCATAATTCATAACGTTGACATTGGGATGGCAGTGCAAGTGCGCTATTCGACAATTGGACGGCGCAATTCAGATTTCATACCGCGCAAGCATATCGATATTTTACGATTCGCTGATATGTAAGTCAATTGCAATTTGTATGTTAGCCTTAACAAATGTGTGAAGGTGTAAAAGGGTTGCTCTCAGATAGTTGAATACAAATCCATTAGATGACATTCATCACATTCAAATTTATCGCATATTGCTTAGGTCAGTGTTTGTTGATATGATCGCATATACTCATGTGTTTCTATTTTGTGTTGCAGTTTCGATGTTGAAAATGGCGCCAGTCCAGGCAGAAGTCCCTTGGATGGTGCGGCATCACCGTCGGCCGGCCTGGTGCTCCAGAATCTGCCGCAACGTCGGGAGAGCTTCCTCTACCGGTCCGACAGCGACTTTGAGATGTCTCCGAAATCGATGTCGCGGAACTCTTCCATTGCTAGCGAAAGGTAAGTGCCCCACGGGGACGATTTTTCACATCCTCTCTTGTCGATGCCTGTCAAGTGCATGCACACCCGCCCCCGCCTTGATGTAACCACCCGCCAGTAGTAGTGCACAAGGATAAAACACGTGCTGCTTGATGTTCACATCTCCATGTCAACGTGGTGGAGGCCGGCGCAATGAATACAGATTTCTATAGAGTCCTCGTGGCGCTGTTCGTCATATTTTTTCCAAGGCTCCTCAGAGCGCGGCACCAAAGTTGTCCTGTGAACGGCTCCCGTTTCGTGCTGCTCTCTGGCAGCCGGCAGGTGAAGCATTTAGTTCGCGTTTTGTGGAAATTGATGCCGCCTCCGGACGACGGCGTGCGCTCGCAAATACGCGCACAAAATCAATAACGCGATACGAGAGACATGCGAATCGGGCGACTTGATTGGCGGAGATATCACAAAACGTAATTTCAATCTCTGAAATTGACGTCTCCATCAAATGACACCCAAGATTTGATCGTAAAAATACTCCCATTCCGCGAAACCTTAAGTATTCGCTCGAAGCATTCGGTTTGCAGAGCGTGTGTGCCAAATGCTTCATGCATTATCTGCTTCACATTATGACAATGCGACCTCGAAGGGAATGAAACAGGAGTAAGAAATCCTGCGGCGCACGCCAGAAAGAATTGATTACGAGCATCCATCCGATCGATGTCAGTTTTGAATTGAATTGGGTCATTTGATTTCCTCGTCTGCGTTTTATTTTCCAAACCTATTGCATTACATTGCAATTGAAATGTAATAGCTCCTCCGGACTTAAGGACAATATTTTCCTTTCAAATTGCTTCGGTGTCGGTCGGGGGAAAATTAACAATCTAATGATTGATTGATATATTGCGATAAGAACATTGAACATTGTGGAAATCAATTGGAAAATGAAAAATGATAACGTCGAAGCAGCCTAACGACAAGCATATTTTTCAAATGCAAATTGGCAATTGAATTCAATTCCCATTCATATCGCATCTGCCAGACGCGCGCGCACAGCTCAACGAGCAGTAAATTTCAACTTGAGAAATGGGAACCGATTCGAAATCATCAATTTTCCCACCGTTCCGAGTGTATGGCATTTGCATAATAATCATGTTTAAATGTCAACATCAACAACAACGCGTCCATTAATCATTGGCGCATATTTTCTCGGCCGGAGAAAGGAGGTGAAAGAGTGATTAAAAAGTGAGCGATGCGTAAAAGCAGATGATTCGGGAGCCAAGAATTCAGGTCGGGAAACAGCAGATAGATAACGAGCTTCCGGCCTCAGCCATTTTCATTATCATGATGATGTATCCCATAGAGGATACAATCCTTTTGTATTCTATTTGCACTTATCCTGTTGTATGCATTGGCACTGTGATGTAACCACCCACATTCTTCTCAGCTTTTATTTCCGGTTGGGTGTACCTCTTTCTTGCACCTTCAACTTGTCTGATTCACGGAAAAGGGGTGCCATTTGACTCAACCCTCAATACGTCATTGAATTCTGACGTCATTTCCATCCTTGAGAATGCCTCATACTTCAAACACTAATAATTTTTCTTGTCAATGTTCATCAACGACTTCCAACAACATGTTTATAATTCGCTTTCCCTTGAGTTGCGTTATGAATTTTGGAACGAAACAGGAACAAAGAAAAAGTTTTGTAATTACGTTGAAAATTAAAAACACTTGAGAAACAAGGAAACATTTCCAACAATCGATTGATTGTGTCTGTCAACCATTTGGAAAGCATTTCAATCCCCTAAATGTTGGATGTCGTTAAATATTTTATCCTCGGTAAAAGGAAACTTGCCCTTATTGATCCTGAACATTGTATTTATGAATGTGTACTCGGACAAGCAAAAGGTGCTTGCTTTTCTTGCTTGGAAATAACAATCTGTATGGAAGAACGAACGCCCTAGATGTCACTCGAGAAGTCCACAATGTGATTGCCTCCAAACGCGCACAGTCTTAATCCATACCAACATTGCCCAAAATCAATTTCAACGACCCCAATAGCAGACAAACAATCCATGATAGATAGACAAACACAAACAATAATAAAAATAGCGGATATAAATAGATATCCTATAGTTTAGCGTACTAGAAACCACCAACCACATAAGGAATCTGCACAACATCAACGACAACAAAGTTGTTGCACGCACGATCAGTAATTGTGTATAACAAAGAACGACCCACCATCAACAAATGTGCATCAACAAAACCACCATAATTAATGCCGATTTGTGACTGTGAAAACTCATTGTGGCTCATTGAATATTTTCCAGATTCAAGGAGACAGAAACCGTTTTGGAACGATCGTATGTACACCCATCAATAATAAGCATAACCATATACTATACTCAATTTGATTGAACTAGTGCCACAGTTTAGTCTTTTTGTTGGTTTTGATTTGGTTGATGTTTTACTTGTTTTTAAGCCTTTTGTTTTTGAAAGATTTGAGCGTTCTACTTGCATAAGACAATTGCATCAATTTGCATCATGCAAGAGCAACAGATGAGCATTTTGCCTATGTGTTTTTGTTTCTCATGTTGATTGATTGTATTTCTTTGTTCAGTTTTATTGAGTTTCCCGAAAAGGTTTGAGAACCTTCAAGATGTTAGCCCTTATACTGTTGACAGCTTGCCAACTATCTATAATTTTCTACCCCTTTCTTTTCTTACTATTTGTTTTGATTAGATTGCAAATTAGTGTTTTTGAATCTGTGTGCGCACACAGTTAGAAATGCATGCTCAATTTGTATTCAAGCTTTTAGTTCTAACATCTAATAGTTAGCTGAATTTTTACAACAGATGAAGAAAAAATAATTTTGAGAGACCTTTTTTGGCATAAATATGGTACGATTCAATTGATTGTTGCATTTATTTGAAAACTTCTTTTCATATTTTGTTTTCGGCCCTTCGCATTTCAAATTATCATGTGGTGTGTCTGAAGGTTCTCTTTTTAAGTTTAATTAAATTTTCAGAAACTTTGATTACAAAATTGGAGATTGAAGAGTTAAATGTTTCTTGATGTTGTTTATTTCCGAGAAGATGAAAAAAGCTGATGAAGCTTTTTGCCCCTTTATCGTATAATGTAAATGAGTGCAAAGTGAGAATCGTTGATCAGCACGTCGTTTAAGGATTACGACTAATCGTGCGCCAAGTTTACGAACGACAAACTTCTTACTTTTGTACGAACGAGCTTTACCACCCTCTCGCACATCGTATTTGCTGCTTGCGCGCACAATTTGTGAGTCTAATTTCGGGTGCAATATTTCGTTGGCGGATTTATGTATCGCGAATAAAGTGCCAGGTCACATTTTGGTATTATAAAGTTTCACCCCTCGGCTTAATTTACCAATGGCGACAGGCTTGACTGCGGAAAAAAATGAACGAGTTCGGAAAGTTTTAATTGATGCACAGCGTCATCAACGTCTTTTTTATGCATTCAAGGTGAGTTATAAATATAGCTTGTCATCTTCACCGTGTGCGTCAGGATAATATGGTATAAATCATAATCAGAAGGGAAAGCTTTCGCGAAGAGCTTTCAGTAAGTAAAAGGATGGGAGAGCCTCATAATTCATGTGTTATAATGTCAAGAATGTGAAGATGTGTCTAGGGAAGAAGAAGCAAGAGGTGTGAGGATTGAACTCAGTTTTCCAAATTAAAATATCAGAGAATTTGAAGAGAAAATAATAATAGTGTTCTGAGTAGGTGATAATAGTTGGTATTAGATTGAATAAGCCGGTTCTAGATCAAGATGCGTGTCCTACGAGTTAAGAGTTAATTACATAGTAAACATCAAATACAGTTTGGAAAATGATACAATTATACACCAAAATAGCTGACCTTAAAGATACTAAGAACTTTAAGAAGTACTTTCATTTGATAAAATGAGATACAAAAATCAATTCCTTCAAAAGGAAACTAAATTGAATGTAACTGTAATTTCCATCCGTTCTGCTACGTCTTCACTAATCATCCGAACGCATTTAACATCCGGTCGTAATATTATGGCATTCGCTCGACGACGTTTTCCATTTCGCGCGAGTGGTATCATTAGATTACGCCACGAATATCCTTCGTGACTTTTCCACTAGAAACAATTTAAATCGGCGAAGATTTGCATCCATCCGCGACCCCTTCGTATTTATATTGGTACATCATCTTCGTCCTCAGCTGGAGATGAATGTATTCATCATGTTGATGATGGGAAGCTTTGCGGGCGCTTGCACAAATCAATCTCATCCCACCCCCACTTCGGTCGACCCGCCGTCGAATGAACCGAACCCAGAGCAGCTCTCGCTGATGATGGCCAGCACCGTCTCATGGACACGTATTCTACGTTCGACGATGTCGACATCGTCGTCGACGACGGAGGCGGCAGAGGTGGTGGTGCTGGCCCTTGTTCCATCTCGCGCGCGCACTTTGCTCGCGTCGTCGCGGGGCTGATGCAGACGAAACGTGGTCGTTGGGTACGGGAGCGGCAATCGCTGTGCTTGTATACGTGGTGCCTTCCTATGGGGTTGGTGAATTTTGGGCTGAATGTGTGTGCGCGCACCATTCTGGGTCCTGTGGCTGCTGCGTTCGCGAGATGTGCGCTGGTGAACGTGAGTCGGGGGCGGCTGCGGGCTACGCCACTCTCGTTCACCACCCGGTCCGGCGAGTGGTGAGTATGCCGCCACCCGCCGTCGGTCGTTCATCGTCATCGTCGTGCGCGTCTGACGATTTGCCATCCATCCACACCTCGTGCGATTCGAATCGAAGATATAGCCTTGCGAGACAAATCTCCCTGTCGATGGGGATGACTTTATGATATCAGTTACTCTCTCAGTTCGTCACAGCAGAAAAAAAAACTAGACTCGTGCGACCGAATTAAATGTTCAGTGTTGTGTCTCTTGAGCTTGCTGCGAGTAAATCGATGTTATTTGGTACCGTGGTGAATAAGCTTATTAATAAAATAATAGGCGCTATGCGGTTGCTCACTTGCTAAATATAGACTTCAAGGATTTTCGAGGGTTTTTCCGGGAAACTTTTCAGTCTTGTACCTTTCCGGGTCTGACGCTGTTGAATTTCACAGAAATCGAACAAATCGAATTTTTTGCATAATTTCATTGTATAAATCTATTTGAAGAAACTATAGAAAAACGCACTTTTATATTTTACATTTTTTTTTTCAAGAAATTCTCGTTATCAGTTTTTGCAAATCCATGTAAAGTTAAATTTGCAATTTCTCATACTTAAGGCTCTAGAGTACCCAGTTACGCAAACTAAATCCGCTATAGGGGCGCTAGCAGTACTCATGCACGAAAATATTTGAAACCCAGCCCACTGATGGATGGTTGGGACCATCGAG
>JARJDZ010001664.1:0-29920 GCA_030264555.1 Aleochara sp. GC000083
GGGCGCGAAAGTAGTACTTTCGTAGCTAGCAACCGATCAACAAGCATGTTTCACTTTCGCATTTCAAGTCCCTTATTGAGACAGAAAGTGACATTTTCGTAGAGGGGAGAATGAAAACATATTTTTGTTTGTTACCTCTTGAACCCTGATGTCAAGATGTTACACTTTGTTGAACTTATAATTAGTGCAACGGTAACGAATAAACCTTATATTTTTGTAAAATAATGATAAAGTAACAAACGAATATGAAAAATTTATTCTTTGATATGTACTTTGGGTTGCCTATCTGTTGATATGAATGTTCCCAGAAAAAATGAAAAATACATAAGTTTATTAATAACTTTTACGTCATTTTTTTCAAATAAATTTTTTATTTCTATTTGCATTGAAGAATTGTTACTAATTGCTGTTAATTCTGTAACAATTTTTCAATCTAAAAGTGGTGATATCTATTTGACAGATGCTAAAGTTCTGCAAACAAATCATGCACTAATTACGTTTAACCTTAATATTAATTCAAAAAACCAGTTACAGTTAGTACTCCTTCTTTAATTATGACTACTTTTATTCATTTATGCAATAATATATATATTTTAACACTTTTTGTTGGCAAAAGTGGTTCCAAAACTCACCATAAGCGCATAAATGGCGCTAGTGTCCAATTCAGTATTTCTGGTTTTTTAATGAGATATTAATTTTTAGGACAATATTACAAATACTGAGATTATATCAGTAAGAAACAATTTAAATTGTTGCTAATTTTATAACAATTTGGTACTCAATAAGTAGTGATATCTATGTGACAGATGTCCAAATTCGGGAAACTACTCATGGAGTAATTAATCTTAATCTTAAAATACATCTTCAATAACCAGTTATATTTTATACTACTACCTTGCTACTGCTACTTTCTACTTCCTTTCTACTATCTGTGCTCTTATTATTGCATATTATTGCTTTTTTATTGACAAATGTAGTACCAATAATCACCATAACAACAAGCATGGCGCTAGTATACAGTACACAATTTTCTGTTTTTTAATTAAGTTTTTACTTTCTTGAGCAATATTGTAAAGACTGAGATTGTTTTAGTAAGAAACAGTATAAATCGTTACTAATTTTACAATATTTTGGTGCGCAGTAAGTGGTGATCTCTATTTGACAGTTGCCAAAGTTCTTCAAACTAATCATGCAGTATGTAGTCCCGACAATATGTAATTGTTACAAAAGTGGGCAAGATACTGCTGAATTTATAACTTTTCCAATAAACCAACCCCTATATTTTTGCAAAAAAGTAACAAATGTTGACAATTTGCTTAAGATAAGTATTTTGGGTTGCCTATCTATTAAAACAAACGTTGCATGAAAAGTTTGAAGCTTTTCTATTAGCAATTGTTATTTAGCTGAAGCAGCAATAATAAAATACGTAGGGTTTTAATTACCTGCACATGTTTATTTAAAACGTATTTTTGTTTGGTATTTTCGTTCAAAACTGTTTGTATACAAAAAAGCCAAGCTTCAATTTGATTGAATGACTGTCGTCAAGATGATACACTTTGCTGAACTTAATGAAACCGTAACAAACAAGCCTTATATTTTTGCAAGAGAATAAAAAGGTGGCAAGTGAATATTAAACATTTGTTTATTGATTTATACATTGGGTTGCCTATCTGTTGAAATGAACCTTGTGTCTCTGCTTGTATGAAAATGGCGCGCTTCATGCTTTTCGATTTCGTTAATGTAATCACGACGCATGCGCAGTCCACATTCGAGGCGATTCATGGCTGGTGGGGGAGTTTAAGAATGAATAATGATTCGGCAACAGCGTTCCATTCCCCCAAAAACGAATCGGCCGCCGAACGCACTCGCACTCGACAAGCAGCTCGCGCCTGGTGGCATCGGTGGCGGAGGTGGACGAACGCTTGGCTGGCGGCGGCTGTGTTGGCGGCATTTGGCTGGCCTGAGCAGACGACGACGGGCGACAACCGAGAGGCGGGCGAAGAAGTGCTCGGCGGCGGCGAGTGTGCGAGTGAGGCGCAACCAGCGGGAGAGCCCTTGGCGCCTGAGCGCCTCACGTCGTTTGGCCAGTGAACGAGAACCTAGCCGACTCTAACCGTAGTTTTTAGTGCTTCTTTCGTTCAATGAAAGTCTCATCGCTGTTCAGTTGATTTGATGTTGTTGCTGAAAAATGGTGGTGTCAACCAGAAGCGGGACCGTCTGTAGAATCTACCTAAAGACAAACCATGACCGATACATCTGAAGAGTAAGTACCCACCACTTTGTATATATTACCCATCCACCTAGATCCCAAGGAAGATGCCTGCCTAACCCATTCATTTCGTCGAAATGTTGTTATGCTGCTGTATTTGAAGTCGTGCCCGTGCTCGACGACGACGCTGAAAACAGTTGGCAGCGAGAAACAAAATTAGGTTAAACACGTTCCGTTTTAGTTGCTGGCATCACCTTCATACGCCTAGTGCCTACACCCCTTTCGGAGGGTTTTCGTGGCTATCCCAGAAGTCATGCGGGAGTGCATCACATGCTCGCGTTTTCACTTTCATCGCAGTAGGCCACTTGATGGAGCAATTGTTTTATTGACGCGTTGCTATGGATAACCGTTTATGAAAACTGCGTTTGGGTGTGCATCTTCCGGTTGTCCATCGGGTGTGAACGAGCCGGAAATGAGTGACCATCCATCTCGTCGACATGGATCCCGAAAAACGCTGTTAAATTTGCCTGAAGTACGTTCAAATAGCTCACATTGCTGGGTCAGACAACCTTTGGCAAGGAGGAAGCCTTGCAGAAACGAACAACAATCATTCATTTCGCATTCTAATCAATGGGGCCCATTCATAAATGTGTTGTGTATACATGCATTTCACAGTGGGCGAGCGAGAGCGACCGAGAGAGAATGTAGGACGCTTATGCATTCACAGAGCTCTCTGCCTGCACACGAGCACCCAGCAGTGCACGTTACCATCGAACACCTATAATAATTGTTTGTTTATTCAATCGTTTTCACTCGTCTCGTTATTACTATTAATAATATGGTTCGGGTTTCTCTGCACTGCATTGCTTCATTCACAGTTTGTTATCTGCACTCTAAAAATGTTCAGGAAGATTCCATGATCTCCTTAGGGCACAAATGAGGCTTATTTTGGTAACACCTACATGGCAATTGGATTGGTATCTTACTTGCAATCTGGAATTAACAGCCATTATTCAATAATGGACTGTAATGAGAAAGCGAAATCAATAGGTGTTATTATTCAACTGTTAATAGACAATTTCCATGGTTACAAAGTATTTAAGTTTTGACAAATATAAATTAGGCGAATATCTTCTTTCATTTGTTTATAGGATTGAACAAATCTAAGGTTTCTAGAAATTTATTCAATCTGATTCGTTATTATTGCTAAATTGCAAGGTAAAATTGTTGATTTACCATCTGGAATCATATTTTAAGTGCCAACTTTGACACTCTTTCGTGCAGAAAATTTTCTTTGACTCCTGATTTTCTTGGTTTTAGTACTTCCATCTTGAGCGTGTTTCAAAGAGCACGAATGTGAGAGTTGGTTAAAGTCTTCACCAAACGAATATTGTTTATAACGCAATCCCAGCTTTCTGGAAATTGTCTGTCCTTGAGGCTTTCCATTGTTCACAAAAATGAGAAGACATCTTGTTTTAAAAAGTGGCTTACCGGAAGTGATTCTTCAAGCAACCCCCATGGAGGAAATAATCCATAGAGGGGGCTCAAAAGGGATTCTCGAATACATCCCTTCATTTACTTGAATGGGAGCAAATTTAAGGGAGGAGTGTAGTCACTTTATTTTGTAACCAGTTGTTTCTAAAGGGACTTATTTTCATTTATTGCAATGAACCTCTTGTATCGAAACTATCAAAAATGTATCAGTCACTAACAGAAAATCACTATTGTTTGTGGGTAAATTTGTTTATAAGACTGAGGAATCTAGTGTAGCCTAACAAACAACTCATTTTATGGATCGAGCAGAAGATAACAAAGAAATTATTCTATTTTGCGATAAGAAAGTGAATACCAAACTGTGAACAATTAAGTAAAAATTTGCGATGATTTAAGCATCATTCATTTGGTGCCATTTCTCTATTAGATTGTTATCTGCATTCAATTTCAATTTCTGCATTTCATATTTTTCATCGGATATTAATTCGTAATCATTTTGTGAATCATCATCATTAGCATAATCCTGAAATCGTTTCATACTTCAGTCAGTTCAGTTGATATCACGTCTTAATCATATGATAAAAGAACGTGGGAGGATAATCAAATGCAAAACGCATTTGCAGTACATTTTTCCGGTTAAAAAATATGTTTTTAGACATGTACTTGCGCAATCAACAGCCGTATCTAGTGGCATGTTCATTGCGCCCGCAAAATATGCAATTAGTCATAGAAAATAATTACGCTGACATTCCGCGGCTTTTCACAGCGAAATCCAGCCGCCCCGCCCGACACAAAACGCACTCGGCATGAAAAGCCCTCAGTCGAGGGATGCGGAGAAATTCGTACGTAGGCGAGACGACGCACTCTTGAAAATTGAGCGCATTACACGCAGAAACGTGTCATTATGTGTGAATACGGCATGGCATGCACAGGAAGTGCATTTCCGTCTGATATATTAGTAATACAACCGTGGTGGTAGTAAAATTTCGTCTGTGCTACGCTTTTTTCTCTCCATGCGCTACATCCAAGCCGTATAAATTGTGACTCAAGAAGACTGCATTACAATCTCATTGCTGCGATGGTTGACCACGTCGCGTCGTGTGTAATCAAGCGTATTGACCAAATATAGCCAAATCTTTCAAGCAAATCATCACAGGTATGTTTTTTTACCCAAATCGGCCAGAAACATCTTGCGCGTCACCAGCATCGACGATCCGGCCGTGGATGCAAGACGACGATGGCCATAATCAAAATTGAATTTGGGAGCGTACAATGGCCATAAATAAGATTTACTTATCTCGTACGTTCACAAATATATGTGGGTTATTACATGGCTCGTTGCGGCATCGGGCGCGCGCTCAATTGGCGCTGCAATTAATGCAGCCGTTATGCGCAAGTTATTTATGCGTGATGATAAAGTATTTAACATTTGCCTTTTATAGACGATGGTCGCGCGTATACGAGAATCTGTGATGCGTTTTCACTTCGCGTCCATGGGAGTGCAGCGCGCCGCGCGCTTGTCCGAGATTTTTCTTCGTGGCGGGTTACGTCTTGATGAACTTGTCCACACGACTTGTTTCAGCCGGCACTTGGCGAGCTGCAGCCTGCTTTGCGTCGTTTTGCGTTGCGTTTTGCGATTGCTTTGTTTCAGCGCGGCTCGACACGCTCGTATCGAGTTTCATTCACAATTTTTGCGCGCTGCATTTCGCTGCGAGTGTCTCTGCACCCGCATGCAAAAACCATGGTTATTCCCCATGTGACAAACGAATAGAAAACAATTTGTATTTCATGTTTTAGTTTCCAATGTGGATGATGTTTAGATCTGGCTGTTGTTGGTGCAGTTGGTTATCTTCAGACTGGATTTCTCAATGAGGCCATTGTTTCAATGTGGCTACCAATCGAGATCGAGACGCTTGGTTGTAAATCAGTATCAATTTTTATTGCCTGATTTATTTCCATAATGTAATCATCGACGGAAATTGATAACGTTATGAGAGACTACAGAAATGTTGAGGAACATATTAACAATTTAACTTTTCAATTAATAATTAGGTAAAACTTTATCTTTTCTAAAAACTTTTATTAGTGTGCTTAACATGAAGACTTTAAATTTGAAACAGAGAGCGCCATCTCTATTTTATGTAAATAACTAGTTTATTAGGGGGTTTTCTTATATTTGGTTGGTTACCATGTGAAACTAAAATTCTCATTTGCCAAATCAACATTTATAATATCAGCAATTTATGCTTAAGGAATAGTAGATGATTCTTTAGAACCGAATGATTAGTAATAAATAATCGTTTGCAGAATTTAATATTTTACCATCGATCAAAGATCTGACTCTTTTGAGAAAGAGTAATTTATTCTAAAAAAAATTATTGCTCATTCGATCTGGCAACATCGCAATATCTTGACGATTGCTTTTGACATGATTATTTTAGGTTACATCTAATTAAAATACACATTTTGAGTGTAATCTTAGTGATGTGTGTTTTGCAAACAATTGTTTAACAATCCTAAAATACAAGGAAAAGATCATTTTAATATTTCAGTGTTAATTTTGGATTTTGAAACCAGATCGATTCTTGGGTAAGCTGCAGAAAAATCAGAATTTTATATGACTCCCTCATTCAACTGTTTCCAGACTCTTTTAGCCAATTTTTGATATAGGATTTCATTGCAATGATAACTAACATTATAAATTGCACAATCTGCGTTTTTGACAATATTACTTATATGAAAATCTTATATCACAATATGACTGAAGAAAATTGCGTTAGATTGTGCATTTTACTTTTGTTTTCCTCACATATTGTTATAAGAAAACTTTCTTTTGTGTTGGGAAAATACCATTTTTAATTACTTAACGCAACAATAGTCGATTGCTACAAGAATTCTGGATGAGCATTAGAAATTAATTCATTATTTTCCTTGATTTTAGATGCTAATGAAAGAACTCATTTGTTTCTAAACGATAGTTACAAACTGCCTGCAGAAATGATCTGGAATTTTGCAGATATATTTGGATATTTTCGTACAACTTTGAATTTTCCGTTCATACATGTGACATGCAAAAACGAACGAATAAGGAATGAAACTATTTATACCTACAGTTATCTACGCTGTTTGAAATTTCATTGCGATAAACGCACTCGATATCAGTTGTAACTACAGCGGTGCCGGAAGCTCCTATCAGTAATTTCATTCATCAATGCTCAATGAAGCGACACATACACCTTCCAATTATTTGCGGCACGCCGTCCACGTCACAGTCACACGACTTTTCAACGCAATACTCGCTGCTTGGTGGAACAACACCATTTGCATAATTGGGCAATAATTGCAAGCAAATATTATTCGAAACGTACGTGAATCCTAAGCGGACTATTTTTCGGCGTTATCACCGCAAACGGAATTGCAGCTCGCGGAATTTTCGCCGCGCGAAGAGCGAACTGCGAACGCTGGCTCTGGCGTAATCAAGACATCGATTGCACGTTAGCGCGCCTCATCTGTAATCGATGGACTCGTTATCGCCAAAGTGGATTTTAAATACTATTATCGTACTTGATGATTCCTTCGTGCGAGCAGCGAGAGCATAAGTGCTCGCATAACGGCGCGAACAAATGTCCCCTGGAAGACGCGCTCGACGTTCATTCAGAATGATAGACGCGTCTAATGGCAAACGCGATTGATTTCAGATTTGCGCGCGCGAAGCGGCCACTGTTTTCATTCAGTCTTTTGCGGCGAGTCCGCCGTTCATAGCTGAACCATCCGTTCACATATCGCCGACGAATCGTAGTAGTTGTTCGAAACTTATGCATATATTATTCACCAGCGTTTATCACGTGAACGCAGCGATTTAAAATTCAAGTCGTAATGTTATGATGCAATTATTGTTTTCAACTTGACTCAATTGGAAAACTTTGTATTAGGTCATGAGCAACTGAGACCAAGTTGGGATTGTTCAAGTTGAATCTATTGTTTTTATTTACGGTGAAGGCGATGTAAGGAAAATTAGTGGAAGGTTTCCATGCTTATACATGATTTTGTTTTTGCATTGTTTTGGGTTTGCTCATGAGCAAATTTTTCAGTAGTTGTGCTTTGTAGGTTGAATTTGGTCTGTTTTTTTTATGAAATATATGAAACTTATCGATAGTTTCAAGATAAATAAATAATAATATCAAATTTTTAATTTTTCATGTAAAATCAAACTATAAAATAGTTCACAGTCCTGATTACAAGTTCAAAGTAATTTGAAAGTGATGATTTCTTCACTTCGATCACACAAGATGTTGATAAAGTGTCTTCGAGTAGTTACATTTAGAAATCAAAATCATTGAATTCATCCTGCTCGAAATAATAGCAACCATAAAAGTATATCCAATCTTCCATAAACTATTAATATAATTTGATAGCTAATTAGTTATTCTTGGCTTTTAAACTTTTTGTTTTTGTTATTCAAAATTTAAAAGATTTAAATTTTTAGAAAGCAGCACCTTCAGTATATTACAATCATTGAAATAATTCAGCTTTGTGTTTTTTGGTATATTTTTGGTAATATTAAATAGTTTTGAATAGTTAAAATATCTATCTTTTGGTAGGTAGAACACAGAATTGTAGAGTTCAAGTTTGTTTGAAATAACACCAACAACAAATATGTGTCATAGTTTCAATGAAATTATTATAATATAAGGACAAGTTATCGTTCAAGATGTTTAACATTTCCGCATTTGCATTTTCAAACTTAAAAACAACAAATATTGAATAAAAAATGAAAATTGCCGATTCACTTCGTATCGCGTTCACCTGCACGATGTGTTCCTTGGTTGAAAATTCGTGGCCGGCGACAAAATTCGTCCGCAAGCCCAGGCCTACATAGAAGGGGAACGGGCGAGCATTTTCATTCATTGAACGCGGCTCGAAACCGTGTCGCGCGACCTTAGGAAGCGAGGAGTTCGTTCACGATTCTCTCGGTCGTCGCTCGTTTCACCAGCACGGCAACGGCAGCAGCATTCAACCTGCTGCGGCGTATCCAAGGGGGCTCCTTACCTCGACGCAGCTAGGGCACGACCAGCATCATCGCCGCAGCCAGCACCAGCAGCAGATCCTAGAGATCTCTCCCCGCGGCCGCCAAAGTCGGCGAAGCTGGTTGGGCGCGCGGGCTAAAAATAGCTCTTCCGCTCCGTTCCTCCGGTCGGGCTATAATAATACCGCGCGGGGCCGTGTTGTGCTGCCTCGCCGTGGGGGGCAGCGGGGAGCAGCGTGAATGTACGGCCCCGTCGTCGGTCCGTGTCCTGGTGGCGGCTGGCTCTCTCTCCCGTTGAGAAATCCATCGCGGAAGAGGCACGCGCGTGCATGGCCGTGTTTTCATTCGGAGCGAATGTGCGGGAGGGTGCCGTCGTCCTCCTGTGTGCTGCTGACCCAATTTCAGCTGTTTTCCCCGGGTTGTTACCCTTTTGCAGTCGCCCCATTCATGTCGCCGAAACTGGGTCATGGAATGCAGCTAGGGGCTCTCCTCTGTGTGTTTACCTCCGCCCCACCAGCGCGCCGAGCGCGGCGGCACGTTGCTCTTCGCGCGCCTCCATTGGGACGCCGCCGCCGCCATCGGCGAATGGACGCTCGCGTTACCAACCGACGTCATCGCTGACGTCATCGCGCGCGCCCTCCACACGCCACCGCGCACCGAGTGGCACTTTACACGTGGCCTACTTGCTGATTATTATGAAGCACACCACTGTTTATTGATGTTTCTCGCGCGCGCTTAGCCTATATTTTCATCAATGCATGCATGTGCCGCACTTGGCTGGACACGCCGCTCTCTGTGTACGTACATCTTTCAGCCGATTGTTTAAACAATTCGGACTGCGTTGCGCTTTTAAAAATACCCGTTGCCACACGCTTTATCGGCCCAGCAGCAAAGCAGCGCGCCGCCTTCTAATCAGCATAGTTTTCCATTCAGAACGCGCCATGTTTTGTTTCGCATGCAAATTGCGCGCCGCGCATTGAATGAAACCGCGCCACCAACAAACAGTTAATTAATAAAATATGAGAATGAAAAAATATATGTAACATGAATATCTATCCATCTATTACATTTTGTGGGTCTGTGCTCCAGGCCTGCACACGTCCGCACTTGTTGGAAATGGGGCCAACCAGGGCATTTGCTTGTTCATTCAATTTTAGCTGGGGCTTTCCGCAAACCGCCCCCCTGCCCCCCCACTGCGCGTCAGCGAGTTCTATTTTTGGACGGGCGCGCGCGACCCAATTACGCCAGGGTTGTCGCCCTTATCGGCCATTCATGCCTGCATTTAGGTCATGCCTGCGCCTCGGATGTGTGTTGCCCCAGCATTCCGCCTGCGCTGCCGGCCCCCATTCGGGTTCTCCCTGCTCGCTCCCGCTTTTATATGCCCACCTTATGACGTCAATGAACGCCGGGATAGATCTGGAGCTGAGTGTGGTGCCCCAGGATAGCCTGGGTACGCATTGAAGGATTCCTCCATGTCCTATAAAGCCTACAAATTGTCCTGATGCACTGGTTTCGTTCCCGGCCCGGAAATTCACTCGACAATTGCCGAATATTTTCCCCCGCCCCAAATGGCCGAGCTCGTCCAACATCTCTAATCATTCTTCGGCCGGAGCGCGTTTACGAGCCGCATCAAGAATTTATTAAACGAAATGATGGGTTAATTGTCGTTAATTGCTATTGGGTCAGCGGGGACAATTAGTTTTGATGTGCGTGAACGCGAGAAATGTGCACATACAACGCAACGCTTTTAATTAATTAACTCGATGATAGTGTTAATTGGGCGAGCATCTCATTTTTCGTATCTGCGTCGAAATTATGACATTGATGCCACTCCCAACGCACCAAACGCACTCCTTGTCGTCTTCGTTCCAAGCTTCGCGTTGGCCATTTGTTCATTTAGTAATTGTTATCGGCAACAAGATTTTATCAGTTTGGCTATTGCGATTGCGTTCATTCGTTGTTTCAATGCAATAGCCTGCATATTACAATGCAGACATTTCGGAAACAATCATTCGATTGACTTCCGGTCGGCGTGTGCTGGTTGATGATGAATGCACCAGATTGTTCAAGTTCACTGCCTAATCTTATATTGGGCAAGTACGAAAGGGATGGTCGAGCTTTGAAAATCATCGTATCTGTTGATGACGAACACGACCGGATGCGGAAACATTTTATTTCCGTTGGGTTATTTTGAAGTAAACTTCCGTTTAGGAAGCTCAGTCGCGAGTTTATTATATTAAATCTAATTGTTGGTCGTTTGTATTTCGTCCAGATCTTTTGAGATTTGAAATTTTTAAGGCCCCGAAATGCAGATTCTTCAATTGTTGTCACTGGAGACAGTGGAGTCAATGATTTTTTAGTGTTTTTTTGCATTGTTTCAAGCAATGTATCTGAAATTGCTTGGCTTTATGACACTAAAAAACAATCATTATTTTGTTGAAATTAAAAATTATATCTCATAATTAACTATTTTGCTACATTGCAAAAAGTAATCGAACAATAAACTAGTTCCAAGAAACATTATGATAATTCACTTACTAAAGTGTAATTTCTTCAATGAATTAATGAGTTATTAGTTTTTGCATTGTTGAAATCAATATATCTCAAAATGTTACTGAAGAACAATCAATAATTATTCTGTGAAAAGAATACTGAAAGCAAATTATTTCTCATTGACAACTAAATTGTTGCATTATCAGAAAAAATAAGTTATTGAACATTAAACTAAAAATAAATTATTAGTTTTCGCATTATTTTGCTAATAAAATACTAAAAGAAAAGTATTTCTCATTATCAATTATTCACTTTGTTGCATTCCCAGGAAAAAGAAAAGTAATTGAACAGTGAACTAGATTTTTAAATTAGTTGAATTATTGTTGTTGCGAATCAAAGAAGCATTATGAATATTCACTTTCTAAAATGCATAATGCCAACTTAAACTTAATAAAAGTAACAACGTTGCATCACTTCATTTGAGATTATTTTCGTCTTTCTTTGTTAGTCGCTTTGTGCTAATTTTCAAATCTTCTGTCTACCCAGAAAAAAAATAAGACAACGAACTTTATACCATCAATTCATACAACGCTCCATTGTATCTTATTCCCTTGCTTTCATTCAGGTGACATTGTCTTTAATTTACATAAAAACATACATTTATTAAAACTGATAGCTATTCGCATTCAATTTCTATTAGAATTTCTGTCGCGTCAACATTAATGCGATCGTTTATTAATAGATAAATTGGATTTCGTGGAATGAAACTAAAATTATGTTTATCGTTGCAGAAATACATTCAGTTAATTACGAACTTATGTGAGCAGTTGGTTTTTGATTAAAACGCACAATTTTGAGCATTTCAATTATTCCATGCGAACGCATTGTCCTGTCATCCTACCAGCTAGAACACGGTTTGAACTTATGTATGAATGTAATTTCATTGTTCGAAATTGGTTTGGGAAATTCCTCCGGGTCATCAGATTGTGCCTACTTTGTTTCTCACATTTTTCCCCGTATTGTTGTTGCTGGGCGTTTATTGTTGTCTGCGCGCATCGAAGAGCTGTACGAACTAGTTGCGCGCATTTCAACACGAGCGCGAAAAGTGTAAATGAAGCGAAACACGCATTCCGCAAGTATGAATGTAGGAGAGATGGATGTGTCGGATGCGTTTGCGAGTTAGGTATCCGGATCGGGCGTTGAACTTCTACCCAGTTACCTACAAATCCTGGTTCACGTGCACCAGGAGCAGCAGGGAGAGAATAGCGCGCGCGCTGGTGGGGCGAATCTGGGGCGATGCTTTCACGAAACCGCTCTCGTTCTTGCGGGCGCATCCATGAACGAACCGCGTGCGATCGGGGGCGGCGCGCTTACATCGACGACGGGGCAGCTGCGGGAAGAGGCGCGCGCCGCAAACACCACCGGGCCATCGAGCAGGATGGAAGCATCGAAAGTATGTCGAGGGTGGTCGTACATCCTGCGATGACGTCAATAATGCGTCGCCTTTCATGACGAACCTAATGCCTGCCTCCCGCTTCCGCTCGCGACGCACAAAAAGTCGCCTTTCATGATTCCGCGCTCTTACATTTCGAGCAAACAAAAACATATTGAGGCGTCATGAATATCCAGTTCGGGAGCCACCCCTCACTAAGCGCCTCGAAGATCATTTTCGTATTGAATCTGCCGAGCAAGGTCCTTGCATCGGAATTTTTAAACTTGCCATTTTAGTAATTTGCGATGCATTGTTTCAGTGGCGACTACCTCGTGCGTGTACGAGCACAGGTGATGTCAAGGGATGATAGCTCGGGGGGCTGGGTGCCGCTGGGCGGCGGTGGTCTCAGCAATGTTTCGGTGCGGAAGCGTCCGCGGATCTCCCCCGCGTCTCAGGGCCCCGAATCGTCCAAGCAGAAGCACGACTACTTGATCTACGGCATGCGAATCAGCGACGAATGCCCGGTGCTTACTTGCACCATAAAGAAGGACTTTGTCTACAACAAGGTGATGCCCACCTTTCACCATTGGAAGACCGAGGACAAGAAATTCGGCCTCACGTTCCAGACGGCCGCCGATGCGCGAGCCTTCGACAAAGGGGTGCGAATTGCTGTCGAGGAATTGCTGGACGGTAAGCGGGTTTCCTTAATTTTAGTGCATCATCAACCTGTGGTCCTTTCCTCTACTTTCAAATTTCATTTTTCGTCACCAGTTGAAGTTATCGTCCATTTTCCAATGTTTGCAATCTCAGCAATCTGCAAAACGACAAGTTTATTGTCTCATTCTTCAAAAACGTTATAAATTGTAGAATCTACTTATTCAATTTGAAATTTCACTTTTATAACCGTTTATTACTTCTCAATCGTGAAGTTTCATCTTCAAGTCTTCTTATCTGTTATTAATTAATGTTGCATTAACGGTTACTTAAACTTTGAGTTTGCAAACGTATAAAAAGCGAGTTGAATGCATTTTCGTACTCGTAAACCTAAACTCCTTTTGAATATAACATCAAACCCTCATTGATTAGTATTAGGTGTTATTAATTATTCTTATATGCTCTATTTGATATTTTTTCATTGCTTTCCTTAACATTACGGATTTCTTACATGGTGAGTATTACATTCTATCACAAGCGTGACTAACAATTGCCTAAAATCCATTGCGTGCTAAAACATGATTCTATACGATAATTGTGACGCAAAAATACCAACAAATTGCAGATCATTTTATGTAGAAACGATTATGTGCCACTGTAACGCGCGTATATTACACACATTTTCGATTCTATTATTCGCCGAATCTCTGACTCATGGACTTCTCTGATTGCAGGTTATTCGGATACGTGCCCACAATCTGCATACCAAAATAAAACACAAAAAGATGTCGGAGATGATGACGTTTTCATGGTAGTACTTGTATTTTTTTCCTTGTGATACACCTACTGACTTCTTTGCTTTTCAGACATTAAATTTACCACAGGAACCATTAAATTCGCGGAGTTCGAGTGATTCGAGTAGTAAAGGATCAGAACACATTCACCAACGGCAATATGTACAAAGTACAAAGGATAAACCAGAGTCGAGACAATTAGCCTACGATATACATAAAAGAGGGGACCTGGACAACGGCCAGGAATACGGGGCCGAAAAAAGTATGTTTTTATCTAAATGCTACTATCTTGGATCTGCAGAGTAATAAAATATTTCGATTAATTCATTAATGAATATGTTTGATTTGAAAGTTGTACAAGTTTATTACTCTGTAGATGAATGATTTTTGGCATTTATGCGGTTTTTTGTAAGTTGCTAATATTTTTTGTTTAGGCGAACCATATTCATACGTCCAACTAACGTCGGTGCATGAGTATACGTACCCCATAGTGCCCGATGAGCAAAAATCTCAACCATCAGGCCGGCGCGGCTCCGCATCCAGCCTGAAGAAGTCCCTGGAGGCTGTGAGCCCCTCGCAGCCGTCGTTGCCGTTCAAGGGCGGCAAGGAGAAGGGCGGCATCGGCGGGCCGGGCGGGCTGGGGGTCGGCGTGGGCGCCGGTGCCGGCGGCGGGGCGCGCATCAAAATTCGCTGTCGATACTGCCAAGAACTGTACTTCGAGGACCAGAATCGGAAGGGCGCCTGCGACTTCGCGCCCGATAGCATTAGGGCGGGCATCAATCGAATCACCTGCATCGCGTGTGCACAGTGCATTAGCTACCATTGCGCGTCGGACGCCGAGGGCGACTTCGCGCAGCATCCGTGCGACTGTTCGGACGATAACTGCGGCAAGCGCTGGATATGCTTGACTTTTTTATCACTCTTCGTGCCCTGCTTGTGGTTCTACCCGCCGCTCAAGTTGTGCCATTGGTGCGGCGTCAAGTGTGGTATGTGCGGCGGTAAGCACAACACGACGCCGAATTGATTACTAGCTGTTACGTTCAACACTCCCGAAATGCACCGCAACTCGTTTCCTCAGCTGCGGAATTCTCATCGTCGTACGAATCGCAGGCGAATGGAAGACACACGCGGCATCAGCGTTGCCGCAGAGAGCGAAAGCACGCAGCCATGATACGGCGAGATGAATCAATGACAAATTGATGTGGATGTTTGACCTATCTAGCTGCTTGGATTTAGTGTATTTGCATGTTCAATTGGTACCAAATATCTAAAACACCTACAAAGCCTGTCGTCCAACAATAGCCCTTAACGTGAAAGAACCAAATTGAGTAAACTTCTTCGATTTTCAGTCGGCGCATTCAGGGTTTTCATAAGCTGCCGAAGACTATGTGATCTAAAATTCTATTATCTTATTGCAAACGTAATACTAGGTAAACGTATAACATAATCAAATATATCATACAATTTGGCAGTTTGTGAGAGCCCTGCATGGCGAATCCTACCAATGCGTTATTAATTGAGTGCTCAAAACACTTATTGGTTGTGAACGTAATGTTCAGTTGTCTCCATTCTTCTACTTAATGATTTTTATTCGCAATTTGTTTCATTCGAATATATTCCTTAAATCATTTGGCAAGGGATGCTGGTGTGCAAATTACCAAAATGATGATATTTATCGTGATTCTTTTCTTTCTATTTGACAAACAACGGTGAATTTATTATATTTGAATCGCTGATGTTTTCAATTATGCACAATTGCCAATCATTAGAATCGCATCCGATGATAACCAAAGTAAATGATGAAAAAATCACTTAATTTATTTAAGCTCATTGTGATTTCCTGCCTTAATTAACGTTTTTTACGTTTCTAACATTAATTAATATTTAAAATAAGACTGCGTACGTTCAAGTGAAAATTGAAAGAGAAACACCCCTCTTAGATCTTAAATGTCATTAACTTACACTTCATCGCAAAAGTGTATCATATACCGTACAGTTAACTAACTAATAAAATTCAGATCACTGCAAATCAATGCCGATATTCGACTAGTTTACCACGCTTATGTAACTTGAAAATGCTCCAATGCGCATGAATGCTGAGTATTTCATGAAAATGTCGCGAATCGTTATGCATTTCAACGCATTTTCCTTCCGTTTATGGTTTGAAAAATGGCAATCGTAGGTCTTAGATCACTTAGCATAATTCAATCATAATATAAAATTGCATTTATATTATTGTATGGCACTTATAGTACAATTTTCATGCAATACTCAGAATATAAATGTAAAATATTATTCGAAATCTCTTGAAATCTTTCATTTCAATATGTAAAGAATGAGGAAAAACGTATGCATATGCTGTGACCACGTCTCGTGAAGCACGCGTTGCAAGTATAATTAATTACTGCCAATTTATTATGATTAATAATAGTGTAGCAAAGATATATTAACGGTACATAGAATCGATATACAAAAATTTTGAGGTAAACAAAACAATGAAATGTGTCTCGACGCAACACAACCAAATGACATTGGGCGCATTCAGCGGATTCACCGGTCAGTCAACAGTTGACCAAATTGTCACTAAATGGCAACGTTGACTCACCGGTTTATGATACCGGTGGGTATTTTGCTCACCGCTTTTCAAATGCGGTGAATAAACAAATCAGGAAAACAAAAGCATAAATTCAAGCGATTTTGAAAGCTTCAAGCGTCATTGGTATAGTCACGAAGGGAGTAATAATAATTATTCCCTCTACGGGCATATGATGCGCAANGCAAATTTTCTGACGTTATTATTTGCCAAACCACCGGTGCCTGTTTTTATGTCATTCAGTGAAAATCCACCGGTGAGATGTATCGGTTAGTCACCGGTGAGTCTGCTGAATGCGCCCATTAAATGGTAACACGCTTACATATTTTCAGCAAACAATTTCTCATTGTACGTGAAAACTCACTTGTACAAAATTGACGGCATACGAAGATGATGAAGTGATCATTTTTTGATAAACTATTTAATATAATTATGATGTAATACGATTCGCAAACATAGTAATTACGACCACAAACGGCGGTTAAATCGTATATGTTTTCATTCTTTTGTTTTTTCGTTGCATTCTGGCGATATACATAGATGCGCATAAGAGAAGAAAATCTTGAACATAATTTAGAATCGAAAAGAACGCCTTCGAATCGAATCGAATTCTGCAAATCCTATTTGAATATTTTTCAAATTGGATTACGAAATTTTAGGACTTCAGATCGAAACAAATGTATAAAGGGAGATATTTTCAGGGTTTCGAAATACACGACATACAATACACGCAATCGCAAACTAAATAATATCGGGCAGCTCGGGCGTGTTTTCTAAATCTATTGCGATAAACTACCGACTGTCATTCAACACGAAAATGTAATTTAAAATGAATTCTTTATCATATATATATATTTAAAAAACAAAACAAATTGTATATATAAAAGAGAGATTCTATTACTAAACAGATATACAAATATGCAGACGTTAATTATATAAATATCAATGCAAAACTATTCGATTGTGACAATTGCAAATGTTTGGTAGTCGTTCGTTGCAGATATGAATTATATAAACTGATGAAAATCTCCATTGAGAGAGTGGTTTTGTTAAGTTTTTAGTACAAAGTATAAGATATGTTATTAAGAAATGTGATAAGTTTTTGTTCGAAAACTGACTATGGCGCAATATTCCCGAGGGCTCATGGAATATGTGGTCATTTTTTGACTTGTACTCGGATTGAAAATGAAAGCGAAACGAAATATGTACGATATTGTTCCACGTTTTCTATTTCGTCATCCACGAGAATCTGCAGTGCTCATTGCTCCTGTATTATAAAATCATATTGAACATAGAAAACACTTGAAGTTAATGCACAATCGAAGTTTTGCATTTAAGATTACCATATAAAACAAACAGAGAAATATAAAATGATAAATTCATAATTGTATGTATATATCTATATACATATAATTGAAATGACGCGGAACATGAAGAAATTAATGTGTATATAAATGTTAAATTAAATACATAAATTATGACTGATCTATTTTCGTATTTATTGGATTACAGGCGTTTATTTTTCATAGAACACATTTAAGTTTTTCCACAGATAATTTATAAATTACTCAACTCGAATTCTGTGAGATTTTTAACTTAACTATTTTATCATAGATAAAAGTATTTGAAATAGCAGCTAAAAATTTATTTAAAATGATAACAATTAAAAGTTGATTTCAAATTTTTTCTCGCTGAATTTCTTGTCCAAGTGAACAGGACTCATTTTTTGTTACAAAAATCCTAAGTTTTTGTTATTAATAATGTATTAATAAACAAGAAATGAGATAAATTCAAAAAGATAGTTTACCGACAAAACTCACTGTTGTTGAATGTTTTACACAAAACAAAGAGGTCGCTTATGTAGTTTTTGCAACATCAGTAACAGCTGATTCTTTGTTTTGTTTTTGAGATAAATGTCATCCGTGATTCTGGTTGATGCTCCGTTGTTTGCTCCAAGACATTTTGCAATAACAATCGAATATTGTTGATGGTTTTCGGTTATAAGTGCAGCGCATTAATTAGATCAATATGAGTATTGGTCCATACATTCTCTATTTGCCAGATATTGCACTGGAGAAGATTTTTTCATTTTTATCCTATGATGAGATCGCTCGAAACAGAATGGTATGTGCTTGTAATCTTCTTCTACATTTCATGCTTCATTGTCTCTGTTAAGAAGTATTAAATAGATTCTATAAATATAGGATGTTTTATTAAGGACAAAGGCAGGCATTAATTAATTTTACATGGCGTATTTTGACAATTTGTCTCATTTGACATTGACAGAATGTCTTTTATTTGGCGGTAAACCTTTCATCATACGTGTTTTTTGTGAGTCTTTACGCTAGTTATGAAATTGTAATCGAAATGGATGATCAAGTATTAAAAAATCTGCTTACTGCAGTTGAGGAAACAACAGCCGAACAAAGATACAAGGACGATCCCAACTTTCTGCGCGATAACAAAAGTTCGAAAACAAATGACAGTGTGAGTGAAGTGCATACTGGATTAACTGATAGTTCGGATGATGAAGACAATCGCTATTTTGAGACCGAGAAATACAATGCATTTGGAAAATCGGTTAAACCGCTTTTGGATTCACCATCAAGTTCTTCATCATCATCATCATCACATTCCTCATCATGGCTTAAAAAGCCAGCCAAAAGTGAAGATGCAAAACAATTACAATTGACCCTCCAAACACAAGTGCCCCAAGATGTGTATACAGACCCAATTTTTGGAATTAGAATAAGAAATCCATTGATTTCATCAGCTACAATCAAAGATAGAATGCAGGGCAGAGTTGCAGTCCCAATGGTCAAACTAAGGCATTTCGTTGAGACAATCCCTAGTAATTCAGATTGGGTAATTGCTGGTGTAATAGTACACAAAACTGGAAGGACCTCTCAGAAGGGAAACCCATTTTCTATTTGGACTTTAAGTGATCTCCATGGTGATCTGAAAACAGTAACATTGTTTTTGTTTCGAAGTGCTTACAAAGAATTGTGGAAGTCCACAGTGGGCACTGTTGTAGGAGTTTTGAATCCTTCAGTTTTTGAGAAGAAACAGGGATCAAAGGATGAGGTAACTTTATTTTTCTTTTAATGTAAGACATATTTAACACTCATGTTATTTTAGGCCTGTTTGAGTGTTGATAATGTTCAAAAAGTGATGATTTTTGGACAATCCAAAGATTTTGGCACTTGTAAGAGCACTAAAAAAGATGGTACACCATGTACAGCATTTGTTAATGTGAACAGGTGTGAATTTTGTATCTATCACATTAAGCAAGAGTACCAAAAATGCAGCAGAAGATCTGAGCTTCAATCAACTTTTTCTGGCAGGGGTTTAAATTCTTTAAGAAATAAAGTTTTGGGTAAAAATGAGGTTTTCTATGCTGGGAAATCATATACTGCTATTCCCGCTGCAAAAAGTCGAAAACTTAAGGAAAAGGATGATAGCCGTTTAAATTTCTTATCTGCATTACATCCAAAATCAAATAATATTACGAAAGCAAAAGAGAATATGATGTCTTCGAAAAAGCGCCCTGGTATGGTGCAACATGTCGAAGTATCAGCCAGTCGGCGTTTAAAGGATATTGAATTGTTAAAGAAACTGGGAGCGAGCAAAAATGATGATTCAAGCAGTCAAAATGTTAGTGATAAAGCGGCTATTGAGGCTGGAAATTCTTTGGCAACATCGGCCTCAGTAAGTTTGATGGAGTCACGAAATTTGGCACTTAATACTATTGAAAAATTAAAGGCGAAGAAAAGCACTCCAGTTTCGACTGGTAACCAAGTTAAAGAATCTCTAGCGAACGACGTTATTGACGAAACAAATCTTAGTGATATTGACTATGGTTTATCAGACAATGATTCAAATGTGACCACACAAAAGAAACCTGCAGTTAATGAACATGAAGCGTCATTGAAGACCAAATCTCTGCCTAAGCCATCTATCTCAACCGCTGAAAGAAAACCTGCTACAGTCGTTACTACACTAACACTAAATACTCCTAAACAACGAAACGGATTTAACGTACCAGTCTTATCAGGTATTGAAAATGATTTGATTGACTTATCATCACCAATCACTAAGAAGCACATAAATCGCGCCAACGTTAATGCCTTGAAGTGGGTGAAACAGAATGGACCCATTCAAAAAGTTGATCCTAACAAAGCCTCAAAGGGAACTTCAAAGAAAAGAGTTTTGGATGCGCTCGAAGAAAGTGATCCGAAACGAAAGAAAATCCAAGAAAACGATCACTTCTCGCAACGATTTAAGCAAATGATGGCTGCATCCTCGGCGCATAAAGATTTACTAGAAGATCGGGACAGCGAAGAAGCTGACAAGTATTTCAACAAATTGGAAATGAAAGAAAGACTGGAGGAGAAAATGAGTAGTACTTTTAAGGTGGACTGTAAGGCAGTACGATGTCTACAATGTAAATATACGAGTTTTTCGGCGGCTGATCGTTGTAAAGAGGAGAAGCATCCGCTTAAAGTTTTCGATGCTGTGAAGCGTTTCTTCAAATGCGGTGATTGTGGCAATCGCACTTGCAGTTTGAATGTGATACCGACCCAGAGTTGTAAAAAGTGTGGAAGTGGCAAATGGGAACGGGCTGGAATGATGAAAGAGAAATGCATCGTACCCAAATCGGAATTATCAATTCGCGGGGGCGAGCAAACCTTTGTAAATTCAGTTATATCAAATGCCAACATTAACTTATTAGTACCAGATAAAGACTGAACTATTTGATGTAATAAAATTTTCTTGAAATGTTCAAATTTTGGGTTTTAATCCTTGACTTGATAATAACACATTTCATCAGATTTCATCACATTTGGTTTATTAATGTTTTCGTGCCATGTGTTTAATTATAACTTGTTACTCCTCTTCAGGTGTGCAACAAATTCAACGACATAGGCAGCAATATGCTCTCGAGAGGCTTCATGCAAATCGAAAGACGCCATGCAACAATTTACAAACGCGTCAAGGCATTACTTCCTCGAAGAGAATCGGAAAGGCGAGCGCATCCGTTTTTCAGGCACTGCGATATCTTATCGTCCGTTGAAACTCGAATAAGCATGCTAAATATGACTTATATGAAATACATCCAAAATAATATGTGTTGCTTCATACCCGGAAAGGTAAATTATGTGGATAGTCTTGAAGTTCTTTATAATGTTGTATATATGGTCTTAATTTGGATTTAAGGTATTGGACGAACTAGAACGCGTTCTAAACATTGTAGAACAAACAAGCAGCCCACCTAGAGCACATGAAATTCTGCAAGAATTACGAGATATCAGCAGCATGGCAATGGAATATTTTGATGAAAAGATACTACCGAGTATTAAAGGACAGACCACCCAGCCAAATAGTAAGCTTAATAATTTAATTTTTCATTTATTTTCTTTAAAATTTTAATTTGGTAATTTTTGAACCTTTAATTAATCCTCTATTCGTATTTCTTGGAGTCCGTTCTGGAAATTGAAATTGATTTAATAACATAATTTCCTTGAGTGTCATTAATATTTTTAAATTCATGAGTTCATGTTCAAAAACATCTTTAAGAAAAATATTTAAGACGCTGACGGAAAATAAGTATTATATGGTACATATTTTATTAATTATCAAGATCAGATGATTGATTTTAAATCCGTTTGCTTGAAACCCCGTTTTGTCGAAATCTTTTGCCTTACACCCCAATTAAAATTTGCGTTTATGATGATAAATTATAGAGAAGCCAAAGAAAAGATTCACTGGTGAATCTGTTAGATCATATAAGAAGTTTTCAATAGAAAATTCTATTTCGCTTAGAGTATTATGATAAGCAAATAAATTTTTACAATATTTATTGTATTCCAGGTAGTCAGTACTGTTCAGCAACAATTTCTACAAATAAGGGCCCCAAATTGTATTTCGTGCAGCCAGCATTGCAAGAAGAAATTAGAAAATTGTCAAAAACTAATAAACGTCAACGCGCCCACATTAACTGCTTGAGCAAAGTCATACAGCAACTTTATACAAGGGTATAACCATTAATATTTAATGAATTTCATTCTTTATACAGATATAATATCTACTTTAGGTTGCAAAGCAACAAAACACGATTAAGGCTCAAACTGCCCTGCTACAGGAACATTCAAGCAAACTCCAAGAACAAGAAAATAAAACTCAGCAACAGGAAAATAATATGAGTGAAATGAAAAAGCAGATTGGGGAATGGGAACACAAATTCGCCGCGTTATCAACGGAAATCATCCGATCACGCGACGATATTGTTAATGCAATGTTTTCGATTCCTCAAGATATGAATCAAAATCAAGTGTCAACGCAAACACCACATAAAACTATCATTAGACCACGCGTATCTCAAATCCAAACGCCAAATACCTACATTGGCGAGTTAGAACGCAAACGCAAAGCAAGTATTGATATGGAAATTCCTAGCAAGTTGCGTTTTATAATGAAACGTGAAGCATCAGCATTGCAACTTAAAGAGAAATTGGCAAATAAAATCAACGAAAACATCACCCAAAATATTGCCCGTAATATCCGAGAGGAAGTTCAAGATACGTCAAGAAAGAAATATGATTTTTCACAACTTTTCAGTAAATCTGTCGAATCCATATTGCGAAATTCAATTGGAAATGTTCCGTTGTCGATTGGAAAGACTCGAAAGCGTCGGAACCCCGATGAGCTAGATCTAATGAATTTACATTGATTTAGCTATTCCTCATATTTATCTCGATTTGCAATAACTCTTAAGGTAATATTAGACCGTAATAAATAATCCATGATAGTGTTTATTTTATACAGTGGCTTAATCTCATTTATTGAATGTTTTCAGAATTATCATTGATAAAAGAAAGCATTTCTCGAATTCAACAAATTAATTCAATTATGTGTTCATCTACTAATAATTAGACCGAAATTTTACTGGATTCTATAGCATTACTTTTCTTTGAGCCAATAATATGTTAATTATATACTGGTTTTATAAATAGAAGTATAAGTTAATTTACGTGCAAATAACTCATATATTCACGTCTTCTAATGTTTAGATAAATAGTCTATAATCTACATTTTGTATTTAATCAATTTTATTAAAAATTAATACTTTGCTCTAAGTTAAACAATGAGTGTTTAGTAATAAGTAGATTGCAGTGGATTTCTGAACCAACTGGTACTTCAATATTCATACATACAACTGCAATGCTTCTATTTATTTCTAAGATTTACAAACAGAATTAGACTGAATACAGCTATCAAAGCAGAATATAAATTTAATCATATTAATTTTCTTCAAGATAATGAAACCGAGACCAGTTCCAGACCATAAAGTAGATGTAGACTGCATTTCAATTTTGTGTGACTTCTAGGATGAGCAGAAACATTAAACATCAATCATTGCATCAAGGAAATAAAGGTAAATTCTGTTTGAATTTCAGAAATTTTGCAATTGTATGCTTTTCAATGCAACTTGCGCTGTATCGACCTGAAATATATTCATTTATTATGTCTAGTAAACACAGAAGCAACATAACATATCTATAACAGCACATACTATGTATAAACATATTTTAATAAATTCTACAAGTGAATAAATATCTCATAATGTTTTTCTTTTAGAATTTTTAACAGTCTCATGGAGAAGAGGCAAGTGGTTTACTGGGCATGGGCAGACAACAATAGAAGGAACAAAACAAAGGATCTTTGACTCAGATTACTCACTAAGGTACATTCTAATGAAAATGGGTAAGCAGGACAGTGACACATGTAGACTATCTGGACAGAAATCAAAGACTTCTGAACTGGAGAAACTCTGGAGGTGAACAATTATCTCTTTTTTTTTGTACAAAATCTTATTTTTTTGCAAGTACTTATGGATACAATCAAACTACCAATTGATCAAAGATTCTCTTGCAGATTGTTATGGTATTGTATAAACAATTTTTTCTCATGAATGCAATTTTAAATTTTACAGGTGACTGCACCATTGATGGTTCATTTCCAATACATCATTGCATCTACACTGATCACATGATCCAGAGTCCATGCTTATTCTACAATGTCCATGATTGTAAGTAGATTTGAAATTTACAAAATTCTACAAATTTATGTGCATTGGAATTTTTGTGTTGTTTTGTTCATTTGAATGTGTGGCATAATATATTGCAATATGGTACAAACTAACAAACTATACCAAGTCAGGTCAGTCCTAGAACATTTACCATGAAACTTTCTCGTGAAAATAAGCGTAATTGTATTTTTATAACTTATTTTTTGTTATTATTTCAGAGTATTGTTCATTAGATGTAAATTTTCTTCAAAATCAGTAGCGGACTCTTGTGTTAAGTAGCAAACTTTGGTTAGCCAAGTTTTTCACCGGGAGTAAAATGTCACTTTATTAACAACTGCTTATACAGTAATACCTTGTTAATATGTATATTTCCTTCCGTCATGCTACTATTTTATGACACTCTTTATCCAGGTACCACTATAGTTCAAATTCAAAAACTTGGAACCTCTAGTTACCTCTATCTTTAATAAATCAAGAACTTTCCTTTCTTTATTTACCAAAATATTTATAAAATACAGAGTGGAAAATTCGCTTATGGAGATTTCTAATAGGGGATTTGTTTAGAACGCAAGTCGACTGGTGACGTCACGACTTGACTGACATGTTGTAACGACGCCATTTTGACTTTGGCTCCAGGTGAACAAATATCTTTATTATTGAATTATATTTTGTTGCAGTCTTTACATGTTTGAGGAACTTAAAATAGTGGTGCGTATTTTGGAAACCATCAGTTGCTTTATTTATGCTGCATGTTCTCATAATATTACATGACCCATTAAACTTTGTGTAGGCTATGGGTGAATAATCATTTCATTATATTGCTGGTTACGGAATCGTCATGTATGTTCAATCTACCACATGGAGAAAATAGCATTGGATAGAATTAAACCAAAACATGGTAGTTCTTCCTGCAGGTTTTACATCATGGTTGCTGCTCTAAACTTGGGAAATGCACACCTAGGCAATGTGAGTGAGCACCGAGTGCCAAAAGACCAAGTCTCAGTAACTTGGTCCTGGACTAGGTTGGAAGTAGTGTGGGAAACTGCAACAGTCTCTTGGGGTATTGAATAATCAATTTATTTCTATAATTATTCTCATTTTAGTATCTTCCATATATTCAGCTCACTCTGAATATTGGCACAACTTCAAGTTGCAAAGTACATTTCGGAACCATCAGAAACCAGTGTTGACATCTGTAGTAGTCTCTTATGGAGTTGTATAAACATTTTACATCTGTAAATCCAATATGTGAACCCAGTTGACTGAGTCCACTCTGGGTACAACTTCAAGAGGCATGAATCCTTTAGATAGCATCATATATTGATGTGGACACTTACAGCAGTCTCATATGGTATTGTATAAATATTCAATTTCAAGATTTCAGACTCTTCTACATTTTGATGGAGTCAGCTCTAAAAATGGGCACCAGTTAAAGAGGTATGGAACATTTGAATAACATCATATGCAGTTGTAGGCACCTACAGAACTCCCATCTGGTAATATATAAACACTTTGTTTCCATAAATACAACATTTGAACACAGTTAACATAATTTTTCTTATTTTAGTATCTTCCACATATTGATATAATCTACTCTGTATGTGGACACAACTTCAATCTCACTGGAATTAAGGACGGTTTGTTCCCTCCACGGCTACGCCTCAGGCATTATTTACAGTTTCTAGAACGAAGCGTCACTTAATTCCCTTGGTGCATAAATAACTATTAAAATCAGTATGTGAACACATGTTTTATTATTTTTATTAAAACAGAATTTACGACTATGGTTAGAGCTGCCATTGCATGGTGGAGTATCTTTAGGCGATGTTGGACATTTTGCTGCAGCTTTTAAGGTATAAATAATAAGGTAAACAATTTATTCTTCTACAGTCAATATCTGAACACGTCTTATTAATTTTATTTTTGCAGAATTTACGAGTCTGGTTAGAGTCGCCATTGCTTGATGGAGGATCTTTAGGCGGCGTTGGACATTGCTCTACAGTTTTTAAGGTATTTTGTAAACAGTTTATTCTGCTGCAGTAAATATCTGAACACATGTCTTATTATTTTTTTTTTTTTGAGAATTTGCGAGTATGGTTATAGTCGCCATTGCATGATGGAGAAATTTTAGGTGGCATTGGACATTTAGCTGCAGTTATTAAGGTATTTTGTTAACAATTTATTCGTGTACAGCCCATATGTGAACACATGTCTTATTATTTTTATTTTTGCAGATTCTGCGAGTATGGCTGATCACGCCATTGCATAATGGAGGTACTTTGGACAGCATTGGGCATTTTGCTGCAACTATCAAGGTATTTTACTAATAATTTATTCTTGTGTATCCAATTTGTGAACACATAGCTTATTGTTTTTATTTTTGCACATTCTGCGAGTGTGACTGACTTCGCCATTGCATAATGGAGGTACTTTGGGCAGCATTGGACATTTTGCTGCAACTATCAAGGTATTTTGTTAATTGTTTATTCTTTTATATTCATTATGTGAATGTATGCCTTATTATTTTTATTTTTGCAGATTCTGCGAGTGTAGTTGACCTCGCCATTGCATAATGGAGGTACTTTGGGCAGCATTGGACATTTTGCTGCAAGTATGAAGGTATTTTGTTAATAATTTATTCTTGTGTATTCAATATGTGAACACATAGCTTATTATATTTATTTTTGCAGCTTCTGTGAGTGTGGCTGACCTCGCCGTTGCATAATCGAGGTATTTTAGACAACATTGGACATTTTGCTGCTACTATCAATGTATTTTGTCAATAGTTTATTCTTGTGTATTCAATATGTGAACACATAGCTTATTATTTTTATTTTTGCAGATTCTGCGAGTGTGGCTGACCTCGCCATTGCATAATGGAGGAACTTTGGACAACGTTGGAGATTTTGCTGCAACTATCAAGGTATTTTATTAATAATGCATTCTTGTGTATTCAATATGTGAACACACAGCTTATTTTTTTTTATTTTTGCAGATTCTGTCAGTGTGGCTAGCATCGCTATTGCATAATGGAGGTACTTAGGACAGCGTTTGACTCTTTGCTGCAACTATTAAGGTATTTTGTAAATAATTTATTCTTGTTTTTTAAATATGTGAACACAGCTTATTATTTTTATTTTTACAGATTCTGCGAGTATGACTAGCGTCGCCATTACATGATGGAGGTACTTTGGGCAGCGTTGGACATTATGCTGCATTTATTCAGGTATTTTATAAATCATTTATTCTTGTTTCTTCAATATAATAACACATGTGTTCATATGTGTTATTATTCATTGCGGAGGTACTTTGGGCAGCGTTGGACATTTTGCTGCAATTATTCAGGTATTGTGCAAATAATTAATTGCTTTTGTTGTATGCACGAATTTGTATTGACTGAATGTGATATTGCGAATGTAATTTACAACTTCGCAATTCATGGTCATCTTGTACTGATCGTGTACGTCTGCAAAAGGTTTCAAGGAAGACGATATAAAACATAATAACAGTTTCGTGAAAAAGCTGTAAACATTTATAGAAGTTTTAAACTCTCTTTAGTAGAACAGCTCGGTGGTCGAGCGGAGAAGTTGGCTGCTTCTCAACCTGAAGTTCTGAAATAAATGTTGCCGGTTTTTTCGGCGCACGTTTAGTTGATGCATACTATTTTATATATTTCACTCTTTAAATTCGTTCGTTGAAAATAAGCAAAGACTATAGTCTTGGTACTATTTTTCGGCCAATTTCCAACGTTGAAAATAAGTCTTAGTATATATTCTGTTGATCAATTTTGCAAAACAAGAAATGTAGATACACATGATAAGTATAAGAGGAGCGCAATGTGTGAACGATAGTATAAAATTCACAACAAAGCATTCATCCAACACAAACTCATGTTATGTCTTGTTCAGGTGCAATAAACAGTGCATATATACCTTGCAATTTCGAAGTCATTATGTGAACTTTGGAAAACATACGCGACACTGTTGAATGGTTCAAACTTGAAGCCTCTTGCTGAAACGAATAATGCACAACACAGGTCAACTATTTTTGACGACGGCGCACTATCAAGTACTGCTTGGCACATTCCAATCCGACAACCGACTGCGAAGTAAACAAACAAATGCGAGTGGAGCCGATTAAAATACACCGATCTCGCGACGAATAAATGAGTAAACAAAGTCGTAAAAATTTAAACGCTGAAAATATAAAGTGCATTAACAGCCGTGACAGCACCTTGCCAGATTATTGCCGAACAATATAGTAACATATAAAAAAATATAACAAACTACAAAGGACGTTCGAATTTATGATAAATACTTCCCGCAATTAATTCTGAATGAAACGCAATCAAAATCAGACAGAAATTCCTAATGTTTATGAAGTTATTCAACTTTAAAGATTGTCGCTATTTTTGCAAATTTTTCAAAGTCTTTGGTACATTTTTGCACATTTTCAAAAAAGTTTCAGGATTTTCAGGAAATGTTGCTAGAAACATTTAGCACCTAATGTGACATAAATGTTACAGGTTTTTTCGGCGCACGTTTAAACGATGTATACTACTATTGTATTTCACTCTTTGCATTGAACTTTTCGGGCAATTTCGCACGTTGAAAATAAGCAAAGACTAGTACTGATTTTCCCCACAATGAACAGTTTATACAATACCTCATTGATGTAGATTGTAGGCAGGAGGGTGGAGAGCATTTCTGAGCACTAAGGCCTCTGGTGGTGGGCCTATTGTCCATACCTGGCAGCTCAATCCTTAATTCAAAAACCTGTTGAGCTCAAAGTTTCTCTTGAGATGTAGATTTCCAATGCACGTGATGTCAGGTACAATCCTTCCCAAGATGAGCTAGTGCTGGACAGTAGCAGAGGATATGCTCTGCTGATTCTTTATTTTCCCCACATCCTGTATCAATGATAATAGTGCTCATATATGGAATATATAGGAATGAATTGTTTATACAATACCTTGTGAATGTAAATTATTGGCAGGAGGGTGGAGAGTACATCCATTTACAGCAAAGCCTGTTGTGGTGGGGCCATTATGCATATATCACTGGTAACTCACTACTCTACCAAATTCACAAGCCTGTTGAACTTGAGAATTCTGCTGGAGTGGAGGTTGCTGCTGTA
>JARJDZ010001666.1:0-15591 GCA_030264555.1 Aleochara sp. GC000083
TGGTAGTGGGGTGCTGATGGTGCTGGTGATGCCGATGGAGCTGCCGCAGCTGGGTAGTTTTCCCTCTTTCTCGTAGAAACGGGTGATTTTTCTGGCGGTTGGTATGAAGTACCAACAACATATAGGAGTAAATATTTATAAAATAATAATTATTATGAACAATATTTAGCAATTAGAACTTAATTTATAATATAATGAAGCTACTCATCGTTTCCCTCGAATGAAGCATTCGAATCCAAAGAAAGCCCCATTCCAGAATCGTCACTTTCATCGACCAAAGCATCAATCTCATCATCTTCAAACGAACCATCCATATCTCGTTCAACATGCAATGCAATCACAAATTCTCTCGCTTCACGATACAAATCCCTCAAGCGATGTTGAACTTCTTGAACCTGTCGGAACAATTGCTCTTCCTCGAGGTGCGCCGGCAATTCAGGTCCAACTACATCGATTTCCTCGTCTTCCGACGAATCCTCCTCGTCGTCCGCCTCTCCTCGTAATATCTCGACAACATTTAGCAATTGTCGACACGCCTCAATGTACAACTGATTGAAGTTCGGATGATGGCCCATCGCCGCATGGAACTCGTGATAGAACGAGTCATCGAAGTCATCATCATCATCATCGCTTTCGTCGGCGTCGTCGGTTTCTTCGCCATCATCTTCGGCCGCATTCACTGCATTCAAAACCATCTGCGCATCGTATGCAACGACATCCACGCCCGAATCGTCGGTTCGAATGACGACGACTTCATTTTCGGAACCATCATTCGAAACGTCGGCGGCGTGTACAACGTGAAGATTTCCACGCGCAATGTATTCCTGGTTGAAGATATCACGATTGGGATTTTTCTGAAGGAAGTCTTCAAATCGTTCGAAGAAAGAGTCTTCCTCCAATCCTAATGATCCTTCATCGCTGCTGGTATCTTCACTCATTGCTTCTTGGACTTCATCTTCCACGATGAATGAAGTCTTCTTCGTCGGTTGTTTAGTTGATTCTTGGGACAACTCTTCGTGAATTGATGTGGGATAGTCTTCTTGGAAACTATGATTGGCCCGCAAAGATGGTCGAATTGGGCCACCGTCGATAGTTTCGACGTTGAAAGAGTCCCGTTGGATTACATTGCGGAAGGACTCAGCGTGGATGCTGAAGGACCGGAAACGTCCCTCGAGGTCTTCACAGATCACTCCCGCAGGATTCTTTTTACTCGGAGAACTGGCGTAAACACATGCACTTTTAAATTCGTTGTACGATTCCATTTCTGTTATAAACTTTGAACTGAAGTCACTTGAGTGAAAAATCAAAATTGTGAACTAACTGAAAATGTGTTTGCAAGAGTTTAAATAGTATTATTCGAAATTTGTTGGATGTTAATGTACCCTCTCTTTGAAATTGCATTTTGGGAGTGTTAAATTTTTATTACCTGAAAAGGTACGGAAATTGGTAAGTGATTTAATCCTTTTCCAATTTTCAGGAAATTTTCAATTCAAATCTGTTTCCAAGAGTCAAATAATATTATTCGAATTTGTCAATGTACCCCCAATTTGAAATGGCAATTTGGAGGTATTAAATGTTAATTACCTGAAGAAATGCGAAAATGGATCATAAATGAGAAAATTCATGAAATCATTATGAAATTGCGTTACTTTTATTTCAGGTAAAATTATAATGCAATAACATTTGTTATTTTGTGATAACAAGTTACAATTTTCATTATTTCATTAATATCAATGAAATTTCGAATTAAATCTAAAATTTCCGGAACTTTTTAAAATTAACTCCCTCGATTTATTTTCATCTCATTGACATGAATAAAAGTCTCAAAAGAAAATTGATAAATCGTGATAGAACATTGAACGACAATGCAGAACAACTTGAAAAGAGTTTTATTAGTAACTGGGCCATTCTTCGTTGTAAATCGGATTTTGTAATTCTCTAGGAACAACAAACAAGCCTCAATTTCCTGTTGAATTCTAAGATTCGTCTTCAACTTTCGAGATTCTCGATACATCATCAATCGAAGTTTATCTACCTGCAATCGAACCAACAAAATTACATCGAACCCAACAACTTTGTATGTAATTTACCTCATCAATTACCTGTTGGCTTACATACGCAATTAACCCAGCATGAAATGATACCTGAATTAACATGAAAATCTCTAATAGTACCGCATTTAAGAAGTGATTTTTGAAGAGTCGTCTATCCATGATCAACATTATTAGACTCGAACCCATAGAGTTTAAAGAATGAACCAATACAATGAAGATATTCATGAGAATACACGTTAGATTAGGGTCAAAGAAATTATTAATATCGTCGACGAAGATCATTAAACGATGAAGTTTCTGATTGAGACGTTGAAGATTTTTGTTCTTAATAGAAGTATTGATTGCTTGAAGTTCCATTTTCAAAATATGTAGACACACAATGAAGTTCAAAATCACAGGTAGTGATAAACAAACGTGCATTGTTGAAAGATATTTGTCTTGCAATTTTTGAAAAATACTACGTTTCGAATTAATCACCAAAATGTCAACAATATTGACAAAAATCAAAGGGATTATCCAAAAATATACGTGATATTGCTTCCATTTTTTGTTGCTCTTTCGCCCATAAACGAACAGATGAATACTTTTCAATATTTTGTTGTATTTTTCAATATTTAAAAGACCGTAGATCCAATAGAATATTACAGAAAATAATTCTGTGAGAAGACGTAACTCGATGGTATTTGCACCTACTGTCCTCCCATTTTTCGAAAACATACGTGAAATCAGGGCATATGTTTTGAACCAACGAAGATATAAGAAGATGAAGACGCAACTAATGAAACAACGCCATGATGATATCTTCAATACAAATTTCTTCCTTCTATAACGAGATTTTGAGATGGTAATTAATACAGGTAAAAGAAATGTTAGTTGATTTATGAAGAGCATTGGTCTCATCAAATTATATACAGACATTTCAACAAATGATTCAGTTGAATGATGAATTTATCGAACTTGTTCGTTGCAAACATAAATGTGTGTAGTTTAATTTAAGTAATGGATGCTTGCAGAAACAATGCAATATTTTTGTAATTGATCGGTTTAGAACTTTTAATAATATTGCTGTTTATTGATCTATTGCAAAGTTGGATTGGTGTTGATAATTAAGATGATTAAATTATAACGTCAAGCTAATCAACTAAAACAGTATGAAATATGAAATCAAATTTTAAGTATAATAGATAAAACATGATATTTTTCATGAAAGAAACAGTCAGAAAATTTTTCTAATAACGTTTCAACTAATTGCTTAATTTTCATATTTTATCATTGTTCGTTTAATTATTTTGGACAGATAATTTTCCTTATATCTAAAAAAGCAATAACTTTTGATATTTTAACTATTAAATTAGCTAATTTTAAATTTAAGGAAATCTTTCTAACATTTACATTTCTACAAATTTTCGTATTTTATCATAGTTTGTTTCATTATTTTGTTCAGATTATTTATCATACCATTCTATGATATTGGCTAAAATTATATTTGTCTTTTATCTTCATGGCAGTATTAGAAATATATGATAAATTTCATTAAAAATTGTCTTTGAAATTTAAAAAAAATCTTTCTAACATTTATATTTCTAGTTGCTTAAGTTTGTTAGTAACTTTTTGTTAGTAACTTCAAATATTTTCAAAGTTCGTTTATCTCATATAAATTCTTCTTTATTTTTTACACATTAACTTGTAGACATTGCTAGGGATCAATACTTATGAAAAAAAAATTATTAATTATTAAACGAATATTGTTTTATTTCATTTACGACTTTATGAGTCGTATAAAAATCATTTTAATTATCAATACCAATGAAACTTTAAAATAGATAAACATGCAGAAATTTTATTTGATTAGAAGTTCTAAAACGATCAATTATAACAATATTATTGTTTCTGCATTTTTATTCATTACTTAAATTAAATTACTGGCATTGAAATATGCATACGACACATTCAACAAATCCATAACTGAATTAATAGTAAAATGTCTCCATATAATCTTATTAGACCCATGCTTCTAATAAATCAACTATCATTCCTTTTACCTGGATCATTAACAACCTCAAAATCTCATTCAAGAAAGAAGAAATTAAGATTAAGAATATCATCATGGCGTTGTTTCATTAGTTGCATCTTCATCTTCTTATATCTTCGATGGTTTAAAACATATGCCTTAGTATTGCATCGGATCGCAGCAAATGGATTAACAATAGGAGGAAACACAATTGATCTACGTCTTCTGTCAGAATGCATTTCTGTAACATTCTATTGGATCTACGGCATTTTAAGCATCGGAAAATACAACAATTTATTGAAAAGTATCAAACTGTTCGTTGATGAACAAAACATCAACAAAAATTTCAAAGAATTTCAAGTATATTTGTGGATCATCCCATTGATTTTGGCTAACAACATTGACATTTGTTTACACATCATAAATCAAGACATTTTCCCAAGATTGCAAAACAAATATCTTATAACAATGCATTTGTGTTTATCACTAGTAGTCATTTTGAATTTCATTGTTTGTTTGCATATTTTAAAAGTGGAACTTCAAGCAATGAATACTTCAATCAAGAACAACTCTGAAGATAATCTCCAACGTCTAAATCAGAAGCTTTATCATTTAATGATCTTCGTCGATGATATTAATAATTTCTTTGACCCTAATCTAACGTGTATTTTCGTGAATATCTTCATTGCATTGGTTCATTCGTTTAACTCTGTGGGTTCAACTCTAATAATATTATTCATGGAAAAGAGTCATTTTAAATATTTGTTCTTAAATACGATAATATTGGAAATTCTGCAGATAATCCAGGTATCATTTCATGCTGGGTTAATTACATATGTAAGCCAACAGGTAACTAATGAGGTAAATTACATGCAAAGTTGTTTGGTTCGATGTAATTCTGTTGGTGCGATTGCAGGTAGATAAACTTCGATTGATGATGTTCCGAGAATCTCGAAAGTTGAAGATGAATCTTAGAATTCAGCAGGAAATTGAGGCTTGTTTGTTGTTCTTGGAGAATATCAAAATCAGATTTACAACGAGGAATGGTCCAGTTACATGTGAAACTCTTTTTAAGTTGTTTTACATTGTCATTCAATGTTCTATCATGATGTATCAATTTTCGTTTGAGGCTATGATTCGTATATTCTAGCCAAAAATAAATCAAAAAATTTCATGAATTTAAAAAATAGCAAAAAATTTAAGATTTGGGTTGAAAATTTCATGAAATAAAGTTAAATTTGTAGATTAAAATGTTAACAAGTAAAGAAATAACAAAATATTATTGTATTATGATTAAACAGGAAGTAAAATTAACATAATTTGCCAACGATTTTCCCAAAAATTTTACTAATGGGACGGATTAATGATCCGTCCTATTTTCGTACTTCTTCAGGTAATTAACATTTAAAACCCCCAAATTGCAAATTTGCAGTGGGGGTACATTAACACCCACCTAAATACGACTAATGTTATTTAAGCCCTTGCAAACAAAATTTGAGTTAGTTCGCACCTTTGGTTAGCCCACAAGTGACTTTAGTTTCAAGTATATTCAATCAAGTATCAAAAAGTTATAATCGAAATGGAGTCGTACAACGAATTTGCAAGTGCCTGCATTCACGCGAGTTCTCCGAGCAAAAAGAACCCATCAGCAGTGAACTGGGAAGATTTCGAAAGGCGTTTCCGGTCCTTCAGCATCCACGATGAGTCCTTCCGGGATGCAACCCCAAGGTGCTCTTTCAACGTGGAAACTATCTACTTGAACAACTCCGGTCTGCTTCGACCATCATCAAGGGCAAATGATAGTTTCAACGAGGACTATCCCACATCAACAATTTACGAAGAGTTGTCGTCAGAGTCTTCATTCGAAAATGAAGAACCATTGGAAGTTAAGCGGGATTCGTTCGCCGAAAGATTTGATGCTGTTCTTGGTAATCATCCCCAACGGGATTTGTTGCGTCAGGAAATTGAGCAGATCTTGGCGCAAAACAATCCTCAAGATGATTCGGAAGAGGATTCCGATTTGGTTGAAGATTCAGATTCTGGGGAAGATTCAGAATTTGAGGAAGATTTGGAGCCAGAAGAAGATATGGAGTCAGAAGAGGATTTGGAACCAGAAGAAGATTTGGATTTCAATGCAGATTTCCATGATGAAGACTCCGAACCTGAAATAGTCATTCATTTTGGAGATTCAGGCATTGAAGTCGATGACTTCGATGAGGAAATGGCAATGCAACGATTAAATGCCATGGATGCAGCAGAAGATGCACAAATTGCTGCAAACCAAGAAGATGAAAATGACAGTGATATCGACGAGGAATCACTGTCCGAAGTTGGAGATGATTCGTCATCCTGGAGCGATGATTTCTTGGACGAAGAAGACGACATCAACGAAGATGACATATCTGATCTGTCGATAAGTATCGAAGACGATGACGAAGTGCCCCAAGAAATTGTACAAGTTCGTCAAGTTTTGAGACAAATAATCGACGAGGCAAGATTTGTTGGATTAATGAATGAGAGTTCCGATTCGGGTATGGGTGAATCGTTCGAATCTTCTTTCGAAGAGGAGGAATAAATAGTTGATGTATATTGAAACTGTTTAAGATGTTCTGCAATATTTTAATATAATGTTTTTGTTTATTATTGTATAATATTGATTTAATTGACTGAATATAATTCACTAATGTTATTGTAATTTTGAATTTAAATCATTGTCCTGTTTCCGGTTGTTTCTCCCCACCCTGTTTTATTTTTCAGGTTAGTTTATCTTATGTCATCCGGTCTTCTGTCAATCTCTTGGTGCACAACATTCTGAAAATTCTTTCATCAGCGTTTTAAATACCTTGTGTGTTTGAATAATTGTCGTAAATCTTAATTACTACAGTGTTTCTTCCGAATTTTAAGTCTGGAATCATATTCTGATGCAGTTAATGTAAGTTATAACAATTTAATTCTTTTAACTTGTGTACATAACCTCTCTTCATGATTTTTGTGTTTGAAGGATTGATTACATATTTGAAATTTCATAATCCTTTTAGAAAAATTCATTAGAATCCTTATACCCATGAAGGAATAATGTCATTACTCCCTCCCACCATAATCTCTGCTTTTGAAATAAATTAATTTCATGTGTGCAGCAATGTCGCACCTAAATCAGTATACTTTGTAGTTGATCCTTCATAATTTAAAATTAGTATCAATGATTGTGCAGACATTTTATGTTTTGCATTGGCACATGTAGCTTGCAGTTGATTGTGAATATAAAATTTATTTCTGGATACTTACATGTTATCTACATGCAATTCATTAATTTCTTGTTTGTTGTCCTAACTGATCAATTCAAACAAGTACATGTTATTTCTGAAAACAGAATATTAATTCATTACATGCATTCAATTATCCATACTGATGCCTCATGAAATGTGAAGAAATTGAAGTCTTTAAATGTTCATTTTGTAGTTTTTCTTGGTTGAAATGTCTACATATCGAACCCTGAAGCCAATGATTTTAGTAAATCAACTAACATTTCTATTGCCAGGTTTATCAACAAACATAATAAGCGATTGTGGTGATAAATTTAGATTGAAATCGTCAAGAAGAAGTTGGCTCATTAATTGCATCCTCATGTTTGTGTATTTTCGTTGGTTTAAAACGTATGCGTTCACCTCGCATCAGTGGGGACGTTACAACTGGATGTTGGGTGGAAACACCAAAAATGTTCTACTTCCAATTCAATTTGTTTCAGTAACCTTCTATTTGACCTACGGTCTTATAAATGTTCGAAAATACAACAATGTTATGGATGGCATTCGCAGTTGTACCCATGAACAAAACAATACCATGTGCAATAAGTACAAATTGTACAAAGTATATCTATGGTTTCTTCCCCTACTTTTTATGTTCAGTCTCGATCTATGGTTGAGTATCATTTATAATTATGGTGGCATATGGCGCATTATCTTGGATGTAAAAGCTAGATATCTTCAAATGATGAATTTATGGCTATCTATACCGATAATTTTAAATTTTATCGTCTGCCTCCATATCTTAAGACGTCAACTTGAAATTGTGAATTCGTTAATGGAACAGATGCATTCTGGATGTCGTACAAAGTTTGTCCAGCGTGTACATCAACAGCTGTATCGTTTAGTGATCCTTGCTAAAAATATTAACAATTTCTTCGAAGCACTTTTAACATGTATTTTTCTGAATATCTTCATTATGTTTGTTGACAGTTTGAATGAAGTTGGTTTGTATCTTTTTGTAAGTACACATCCAAAAATCGACTTTAAGATTCTATCTAATATTCTGCATATTGTACAAATATCATTTCATGCTTGTTTGATTATCTACGCTTGCCATCAAGTAAGTGAGGAGGTAACTTACAATTTGTATGACAAAAAATATTTAAACATTTAATTTGCTCAATTTTAGATTGATAAACTTAAGAGGTTCATGTTTGAAGCATCTCGCAAGTTTCAAACATCACTATCCACTTCAGCCTTACAAGAAATGAAAGCTTGCTTGTTACTCTTAGAACATTTCAAATTTCAATTTGCAACATGGAATGGTTCATTAAATAATGGAACTCTTTTCACAATGTTTTGCATTGTAGCTCAATGGTCTATCATAACGTCTCAATTTTCAACGGAAATATATGTTCTTAAATCATAAATATCAGTTGCAAAAGAAGTCATAATGGACATCAATTCACTTTCCACAGATCAATGTAATCTATTAAAATTATGATATCAAGATACACTGTTTAGATAAATTGTATTGATTCACATATAAAATATAAATTATGAATTTATTCATAAACCATGTGCAATAAGCCCTTGTTCATTCACCTGCAACATTTCCCGTTGATGTATGATGCAAAGAAATGTACAAGCAAGCTGCCTGCAAACAGTTTATGCATAAACGTGGTCCATGATGGGGAGCATTGATCCTAGAGGCCCATTAAGATGGTTGTCGTGCAGACAGGATGCACGACGGGGGCGGACGCTTGCCGCACGCTCATCTCCCACGTGTCGAGCAATTGCGAGACCGAATAATGCTTCGGCAATTTCTTAATGCGCGCGATAAGTTCGCGCTGCACACGTGACAGAAATTGCGTCGCTTCGTATTCGTGGGGCGCCATGTGGCATTTTGGCGACGTACTCGGATAATCTTCCGCAACAGTGAGCGAAATCGGAGGCACACATGGAAGATGTTTATCCTCGAGCCAACAGATTAGATTGATGGTTTTCGCTCCTGGTTGTTGATTAGGATCCATCGATACTTTGAAGCGTTGATCAAGACGTGCGATTTCGCCTTGAAGTACGTCGGGGATTTCGCTGGTGCTTTCTTCGACTCGTTTTCGTTTGAGTGGTGGCACCAATCTGAAAATTTCACTTCAATATTTCTGCTAGACGTTTTGGATGTATGTAATTACTTCAATTCTGGACAGAAAAGCGCCTCCAAAGTTGGCCCGAACGTCCGATGTAAAGTGTGGTTGATAGATGGTGAATTTAAGTTGTTACTGACTGCTTCAATGAGTGGATTAAACGCGTGATGTTCTTTGGCGCCCGTCGCAGCAGTCGGAGCTGAAACGCTGCTGCCATCGCCACGTTTAAGATCTAATTTCTCCAAAACTACCTCACACTTTAACAGAGTTTCTAACGGCATCCTTTGTTGGGGATTCGAAAGAATTTCGAGCAATTTTTTCATTTTGCTTGTCTTCTCCACATCTGCAACATACATAGACAACATTATGAATTGATATCATTTTAATGAGTTATTCTGCACTTACGCTCTCCATCATTTCCCATTCGAGCAATCATTTTGCGCAAGGGCTCAATGTATTTGCTCAATTGTCGTACCTTCTCCCGGTAAGCTGCCTCATCCTGCATTCCCATGGGGCTCTGATTCGGCTGCCCCGGAGTGTTCAACGAACTCGATGGGCTTGGTGCCATACCAACCGATCGTTGGCCTGGTGTGCCCATCATGATTTGGGAACTTGGCGAAGGCGCTAACGCTGGAGATGGTACCATTTGCGCAGCCGACGTGGGTGCATTCATGCCAGCTGGTGACTGCACAGACTGGGGAAAGCCTGCATTAGGTACCATTGGCATTTGTGGTGGTCGTTGAGGTGGCATGCCACCAGGTCCTGACATATTTGTCATTGGCATAGGTCCACGATGCAAGGTTTGCAGAAGGTTTGTTGTATTGGGTGGCACCTGTTGTGGGCCACCCATTCCTCCTGGTTGTGGACTCATCATTTGGTTATTACGTGCATTTCCTTGGCTGGCTAGATTTTGCAGTGCATTAATTGGGTCTTGCATGCCTGGACCTCCCTGTCCTCCAGCTGGATTCATTCCAGCACCTTTTTTTGCATCTAGGATCAATTTCAGTGTTACTTTTTATGAGCAAATCTACTTTGCATCATTTACTTACTCATTTCACGAACATGGAGAATTAAACGTGCAACAAACCCAAGATATTCTTCTTTTGTTTTGGCTTTTTGAAAAACATGATTTTCCATCTCTAAGCTATTTCGCGACATAGACATGCCCGACTGCCTGATTGCTTCATCTCTGCAATAATGCATAATTTGATATGTGTAATTTAACAACAAAGAATTGGCTTACATTTTTTGGACAATGTTTTGTCGAAAGTTGGTGTTTCGCCATGAGACATCTTCGGCCATTGTGATATTATTAAACGGGTTGAGTTAAATAGAAGATGACCCGGGGAATTACCACTGTTTCAACTTTGTAAGAAAACAATCAGCAATCGAGAAAATTAAATTAGATACCATAAACATGAAGAATGCAAAATGCAACTGAACTAAATGCGGTGTTATTCGCGGAGGGCAAAATATCTGGATTTAATAACATGGCGGCCTTTCGACAGTTGAGAGCATGCGCAGTTGCGGAATTCTTTGAATTACAAGAATTATTTGTTAATTTTTGAGGCAATTCTAACATGCGACTTTAAATCAACTTAAATAAAGTCATGTAAAATCATTTAATTCTTGTAAATTTTAACTGCACTACTTTTTGTTAAAAAATAACCATTTCATTGTTGTTTGATAGTTTCATGTTTTGAAGGTCATAGTAACTCCAGTTATTTCACTGAATCTTAAGTTCAGTTAAACCGCACTAGATGTCACTATAGTGTAAAAATTATGGAATTTTGGTATTTTTTGACAAATGAACATCAACGAATGTTTGCAAATCAAAATGGTGGTTGTGTTGTTATTGCAATGTAGTGCTAATGTTCTGTGATTGCGATTGTCTTCTAATGCAGCGAAAATGTTAGCAGTACTGAAAACTGCATTGTTAATAAGTCGAAGTAAGTCGATAATTACATATCCAAATATACAAATGTGCACATAATCATGGGCACCAGGTTTTGATAATTTCTTATCACTAAAGAGCAGAATTGTAATATCTTAAAATTTAAGGTTGCTATGCACGCGGAACTGCTCATAATGCAGTAAAATATCATGATCAAGTTCTGTATACATGTGGATGCAATGCACATTGATGCAATTGGAATATTGTTAGGAAGTTTATTGGCTTTACTTATCTATCTACTAATCTAATCATTAAAATTGGAAAGAAGCATTGAACCCATAAAGGTTTAATAGTCTCCTTTTGAAATGGTGATATTCTAATGAGGATTATTCATGTTGATGAAAAAACTAATTTATTTAATTTGTCCTTCAAAGTTAATGATATTAATTTAATGTTTGATCTACAAGTGTAGATAAATACTGTATTAATTAGGCATGAGCAGGCTTTCAATTCAGCAGCATTCAACACTCATAGTTGGCAAAACATATCAAGTTACCAAGCAAGTTAGCTGCAAAATGGTTTTTCACAATTACATATCATTCCTTCGAAAATGGTTCTATTACCTGGGAATACTTCCATATTATAATACAAAATCAAAGACATTTGAAGCTAATAATAAGAAAGCATACGTTTTCGTATGTATTTTATCGATTATATTTGGCTTTTACGAATATTTAAAAATTGTGAATGGAGTTATCTCTGGACCATTTCATTTAATCGGTGAACTAATCGTCATAATCCTGGTGATAAATAACTTCATTGCCAGTACTGAACGTAATGCCGTTCAATTTACTGTATTGTTTAATTACATGGCTCAATTAGACGATCAAATGGAGCACGTCAAGTTACCAAACATTAAACGAATTCTAGTGTTGTTGAACTTGGTTTATATAATTGCAATTACGACGTTTATTGTGGTATCGTTTGCAAACTTCAATTTCAATTTATTTTTCCAAAAGGGCTTGGATTTCATTCCCTGGTATTACTTACATGTCACCATACTTTTTAGATATTCGTTATGCTATCTGATGAAGAAGCAATTAGAGAATCTGAATCGAGCTTTACAGCATTTAGATCTGATACGTTACAGCAATTTCTCGATGAATAATGTGCTCTTAAATAAGATGATACGCAATTATCACTTGATATTTAGCTGGGTGGAGATGTACAATGATATTTTTGGGTTTCAAATGTTCCTCGAAAAGGTTTATCAAGTTTTCCATATTTTCGGCGCACTAGAAATGGTTTTATCTGACTATTTACTAAAAGACGTTGATAAATATTGTTTATGGGCCATTACCTGCATTATTATAGTAAATATTAATGGTAAAAGTCTTGTACTCTAAATAATGGCTTTACATATTTTTAGACTGAATGTATTGCAACAGCAAATATTTGCGAATGTTTTGCAAATGAGGGACGACAATGCAAGCGAATTGTCTACCAGATTTTGCACTCCTCTTTCCACATTAATAACTCTCAACTGAAGGAAAGTTTATCATTGCTACTAAAAGAAGCAAGAGATAGATGTCCGAGTTTCTCCGCATTGGGCTTCTTTAATATTGATCATACAATGATATTTACTTTTGTCAATTTGATCCTTACATATATCATCATAATAATCCAAATGAAAACAGCGCAGAAAGTACCATAATTTATTATTCAATGTATTGATGCATATTAATTAATTAAAATTATAATAAGTAATACTGACTATAAGCATTCATTCAAATAGTGAATGTGAGGATTTGAATTAATTACAATTTCAATACAAAAATTTTGGTTTGAAGATGTGATTGGATTGGTTTGATAATTGAAATTTGTTAATTCATACAGGGAATCAATATTTCTGCATCTACTTAAATTGATGTATGTAATATGTAAATTTGTGCAGGTCTAATATGGTGAGTGAACCATCTTACTCAATGGTCAACTAAATAATAGCTGTTATCTTATTAAACCAATCCGATTTCGCAATCCACCATTTGCATAAACATTGTGAATGTAGTTCAATTCCTGGGAGGTTAACTTTTGAAGATCAATCTATTAAATATAATAAAACATCTTACAACAAATTACAACCAAATATAATACAATGATGAATTTGTATATCTTGTTATAGAATCTGCAAGTATGGTTTGGGCCTTTTCTACAAGTTGGAGCGATTCAGACTTCAGTTGACATTGGGAGAGCATTTCGAAATGGCAGGAGATTTCATTTGGAATCAACCTTCAACTGGTATAAACAATTTCTATAAATATCGTTGTTGTGTGAATCTGATTGATGAAGATGAACTTGTTGTTTGATGCCATATAATTGATTTTATTTCATTTCAAGGACAGGGTAGAAGAATTGCAGTAACAATTTGGATCAATATATGAGCATACAATGAAATTTCAGTATAAATATCCAGTTTGTTTATTCAACATGTATGGGATTGATTCTGGTGAAAAAATTATATTGGTTGATGCCATTGTCAAATGGTGATTGCATACCATCATTCAAGTATGTAATCAGCTAAGCTAGAGCAGTGAACTAGAGATATGGCAGATATATTTATCTAAACTTCATGGTTCAAATTTGTTTAATTGTTTATTAAATTTTGTTTGTTGCAGGTTGGTTGGTGCACTCAGAAATGAAATCTAAAGGCATCCAAATACTACAAAGTAGCGAATTGAGGTGTCGTCGTTGAGTGCTCGGCGAACTTCAGTTGGTTTGTTGTGTATGCTGATGATTTAACTCCGCTATACCCGTCCCAATCCGGGGGCCTTATCATGCAGGTGATAAGGAAGGAGGAGGGTTTGAGGAGTAATAACCTCATTAAAAAACCAGGGTTCAACTGGCTCCGGTTGACAGCACTCTGTAAGGGCTCCTGGTCCAGGGTTACAGGACTTAAGCAACCACGGTTGTTACTAAAGTGTTAACGTAAGTTATATCAATTATGTTTTCAGGTAATGCATAACTAACAATGTTGCTTCTTTTACAGGCATTTCATTATCACTCAACTTCAAATAATAGAGTTTCAACAATAAAAGCTGTTTTTTTAACATCGAATGTAAGTCATGAAAATTTATTTTTACTTTCTTAATTAGTTGCACAATTTATGTAGGTATGTGGTTCAATGTTTATGATGATGGCAGCTAAGTAATTGCTAAAAACTTCAAGACCCCATGCTTCAGTGTCCAACTACCATTTGGTATCTGGCTTCCACCACATGGTATGTATCACATATCAATACAATTGGTTTCAAATTGATGCATTGTAAAAATCATGATGGAACTTATTAGTATTTCATATTATTACATTACAAAGTGATATTAGTTGAACAAATGGCTTTATTATTGTTTCAGATTCAAATTTTGTTGATGAGAAGTTGAAACTGGAATTGATCTGTGGCTCTTCTTCAGTTGATATGTGAGTAGTCCACATTCTCCTAGACCAGATGAATCAAGATCTTCTCTTTGGAGGTATTTCTCTCCGATTATTACGCTTTTCTTATTGCTTCAAACATGTCAGTTGCAAGGGCAATCGAGTACTGCATCATCTTACTAGTTCAATTCTAAAATTTTGGAATTTTATAATTTAAATTCACTCAACAAAATTGTTTTACCTGGAGCGCAACAGTTAAACATTTCAAGGGCATCGAATAAATATCCAATTTTACTTTTATTTGTAGGTTGATTAAGAATGATTAAACAAACCTACATGAAATAAACAAAAGCTTGCGATAGACGCCAACAATAAACAACTGGCTGCCATTTTGGNAAATCTCAAAATGACAGTAAATGACAGAAAAAGACCTCTAAACCTGCCTTGAAGGCCAAACGAAAAATTTACATGGCAAGAATAGGTAGCGCTACCTCCAGACCTACTCCCTCCACGACGCCAACAATAAACAACTCGCTGCCATTTTGGTTTTTTTGCTGCATCATTTGCAACGATAAGGTTGATCCGTAATTATTGGTAGCTAATTAAATAATTTCGATGGTTCGTAATCTGTGGTGATGTTCAAATATCAATGTGGGCCACCTTCTTCACGTTGAGCAAAAAGTTTCGGGAAATCAATTCGATTTTCAATTTCGATACCAGTACTGGTGAGTACAATTAACAATTTACATTAACCATGATCAGGATTGATTGTTGCATAATTTGGGGTAATTTCAAATGGGATTCTGAATGCTAC